>LDDX01000149.1:19767-89995 GCA_012184315.1 Arthrobotrys entomopaga | reverse complement strand
TATTATTATTATTATTATTTGTATCGTGATTGATAGAGGGTGTGTAGTAAAGTCTGGGAAAATCCAAGGTCGCACACCGTTTACAGTTCCGTGTCCAAACTCTACTTGATGGTATCCCGATGTCTGAAGTCCGGTCTGCTCGGGTGTTCCTGATATTGACGGTTGTAATTTATGTCCTTTGCGTCAATCGAATTCGGGTTTTCGACGAAACTTATAGAAAGAAATAGAAATTTGTCAAAAGGCAGCGATTTTCGGAACAATTCCCGCCTCGGACAAGAGAAGTCTCCTCAATGGTCCAGCTCGATCCGACAACACAAATAATAATAATAATAATAATAATAATAATAGTGGTTAACCTGCCCCGGTTGAACGAAAAGGTTTTCTTCCCTTCCCTTCCCTTCCTTCTTAGTATCGGTGGATGGGTTGTCGTCCTTATTGTTGTTTGTTGTTGCTGAGCCAGGCCAGCGAGAAAAAAAATCGCTATGCTCCTGCTTATGCGTTAAAAGGGCGAAACCGCAACAAAAAGGACCCTTGCAATGTTGGTTGGACAGGGTGACTTCACACCAAGTCAAATAGAAAAACGCGAAAGCCAATTGCTATCCAATATGAAATCCCTCTCGCAAGCACGCAAACACCTGAGTCTGGACGAAGGCGGGGAAACGTGGTTGAACCTCGAGCGGTCGAGCAGGCTGGCAGGCTGGCAGGCTGGCAGTCAAGCAGGTCAGCAGCCCCCACGACACCAAGCGTGGAGAAGCACGGCAGATATCTCACGTCTTGTTATGCAAGCCGAGTGGTCCCTGGTTCCTGAGTCGTGGTCTTTGGTGTTTGTGGAGGGCAATCCAACATTGATGGCCTCAGCCTCGAAAATAACGTGATTGGGTGATTATTCTGAATTGGATCGCTACAGCCAGACTGTGATTGAGTCGAGACCGGAAATCCCACCAAATGCGATCGAAATTGCAGTACGATATATTTTAAAATGGGAGGGGGAGAAGTCAAGCCCGCAGGGTAGCTTGGAAATATGCTACTTTTCTTTCCGATTGTCGATTGGCGCCGTTGTGATGTTGCAGCAAGAACGATCGTAAGAACCTTGTAACCAGCCGGTATACGCGGTATTGCGAGTAAACAGCTTGCTGTGTACAAAGGCGAACGAGCTTGCCCGGGCCGTTTTGGAGATATGGTACCTCTCGAGCTCTCTTCTTGCTCGCTAGGAAGCTTGGTCACGAGAACGAGAACAAGAACAAGAAGAAGAAGAAGAAGAAAGGCTCTCTTTCCTTTTCCTTTAGAAGCCGCAGAGTTTAAGGAGCCGTTCTGGTTCTCGTCCACCGTGCGGGGAGCTGGCACTTGATGTCAATTAACCTGCAGCGGTCGTCGAATCGCAAGCTGCCAACGCTTCTTCACCAAACCGGTCGCTCGAGTTTTTTAAATTTTTTTTTTTGATTCGTTCCCCGTCGAACAAAGAGATGCCAGTTTCCAACAAAGAAATTTGGCTCCGGCCGCGTAAGGCTCGCACCAGAGACAGCAGCTCTTTCTTTCCTTTCCTTTCCTTTCCTTTCCTTTCTTTTCTTTTCTTTCTTTCTTTCCGCTTCGTCTTTGAGAGGCTCTGGCGACTTACGGAAGCCTTTGCAGCTGCAGATATGAGCAGCGGGCGCAATTGATTGATTGATTGATTGGGACTGCACACCGTCGGCGCAGTTGACTTGGTGGGCTTGGGAAACGCAACACACAGGCTTCTTCTGCCCAAGTCCGTCGAATTGGTTGGTTGTACGAGCCCAAACTTTTTTAGCTCTTCGACCGTTTTGTTGTGCAAGGAACGTTACTCTCTCTCTCTCTCTCTCTCTCTCTCTCTCTCTCTCTGGCTTGGTAGAATAGAAACAATAGCTCCTCTTCTGGTTGAATCGATTGAAGCCTGCAAATTAAGTCGTCAAGCGGGTGAACAGTATCGATCAAAGAATAATATATTATTATTATTATTATTATTATTATCTGTGGTGGCGGCTAACCATAGCTGACATGTCGATATTAATTTGGCTGCTGTCAAGAGAAAACAAACGATGGAAAACTATAAATCACGGGAACTGACTGTCATCAGCAGATAAGAAGCGAAGTGAGAATTCAGAAGGCCGGGGAGAAGGGGAACCCTTGATAGCCAGCATGGGAGACGCTGTGTCTCCCTCGGTCTGTTCTGTGGGTTCTGTCTGTTCTGTCTGGGCTGGAGGGACTGGAATTACTGCCTGCTGCTATCAAAAAAGGATCTTCCCAACCTTGCTGTTCAACCTTGTTCGAAACAAAAACTTGCTTGCTCCTACTATCAGATAGCGCCTGTGAGTCTAGCCTCGATTGCCTCTGAGTCTCTTTCCGCGCCTTCGAAGGTTTCGTCATTTGTTTTTTTTTTCCCCTCCCTCCATAACATCCTGCGAATCTCATGTGCGAATCCGCGGCCGGTCTCACGAAAGGCATTTTCAGGAAGGAATCACGTTGGTTCTTTAGCCGACGGCACGGGAAAAAAAAAAAAAAGAGAGAGAGACGAAAAAAACGTTTTACAACGTGGCGCATCTTTGTCCTTCTTTCTGGGAACGGTGGGCATCCATTACAATAGTTACAATAATAAGACCAAGTAGGTTATATTGTATATTTTGTATGTAATGCATTCCCAACCAAAACAAAACGGCCATGTTTCATCATCAAATTTGCAAAGGCTCGCCCGCTGGTTCCCAAAGCACCCATCGGCTGCAGAAGATCTATCCCCGCTACCCAGAATCCAGAGCCCAATGCGCAGGGGTTCCAGAGCTTCTTTCTGGTGTTCTTTTCTTTGAGAACAGGGGTTTGCGACTGTGGGTCCTGCGAATCCCGTCGCGAAAAGCCTCCTCCGACCTGGCTCATCGCTGTGTAGCCGGCCTCGCTCATCGCTCGCACCTTCCCCAACCTCAGCAACCGCCCAAAAAGCATGTACGTACCATTCCCACCATGGTTTTTTTTTTTTTTTTTTAAAAGAAAACAAAGGAAGCGACTCTCGCTCCATGGTCATTGCATCTTCGAAGTTGCGTTAAAAATATATGCACATGCTAGCGAGATAAAATAACTCACCCGTTGACAGTTATCAGGTTTTTGTCAACATGGATTGGTTCGTTTACGAGCTTCAACCAGTGACGGACCGCATGTAGATTCTTCTTCTTGGTCAGAGCATTTATCCTGCAACAAAACAAGTGACGTGGAAATACAACGAGGGTTGTTCCTGCATCCATGCTCTTTCCGCCTGCTTTGCATTGGATCCAGAAGCCTCGCACGAAAAGCACATGTCAGCTCGTGTTGCACAAGCAGGAAAGAAGCAAGCCAACAGAAGCAGCAGCTCATGATCGATCCAATGTGTGCTCTTCAGAACGGAGAGGAGAACGTTAACGTTAACCTTATAGACATTTCCTTACTGGACTGCTAAACCTGCCAAAAGACAAAACTTCTTTCGGTGATTCCAATTTCGAATCCTCAAGGAATATTCCATAGATAACCTCAAGACCAAGCTCGTGGTTGCAAAAATAGCGACATGAACATTAAAATTCTTCGGGTATATTCTGTATTCTGATCTGAGGGTTTTAACCGCAAATATCAAAACAACGCGCTCGTTCTCATTCCGCTTTCCTCGACCAGCGACTGCAACAGGGTGGGTTGACGATAGACTGGACTGCAACCCCTTGGCAAATGACGTCCAATGGAAGCTGCAAAATTCTGCGGTCGGGTTTTCGAGACTAGCCCCAAAAGCGGAAGTCGTTAGCTGTACAAGACAGGGCGCAGGCTTTTTTTTTTTTTCCCTTATGTACCTGGTCAAGGAGCAGAAAAACCTTCTCGCCCTCCTCGTAGCCTCGATTTCAGGCGGACTCGTGGACGTTCCTCTTAGAGTACCTCGCCCTACCACACTTTGTGCCAACGTTTTCCCTTGGTTTTCGCCCATCAAATAAGACGACACCAGGTCGTGTATGCAGCAATTATGCAAGCGCGGGAAGTTTTGAGCTTTTCGGGCCAGAATTTCAATTGCGACCGAACTAGCCTGCGATGTGCCGATGAGTGTATATGTAGGAACCGCTTCAAGGTAGTCTGGGGGACTAGCTTCAAGGTGCACATATGATTGTCTGAATCCCCGAACAACCCGTTAGCCGTTATGCGAAACTCCCTGACGAAATATTCAATTTCATGGCATCTAGCGATCGCCTCGATCGAAGTATTATCAACGCTATATATGTCGCCGCACCAACTTGGCTGCGGAATAGATTCATCGACAGGCCATCTCGCGGCCTGCTAGCTCCAATGATCATTGAAACACCTCATATCGCATGAAATTGGACCCGTGGGACCATTTTACTTCTAGTTTCGATTCTATTGGCAAGCGAAAGTGCCGATACATAGCCTACCATACTATGGTAGCGTGCTGATATAAAATGTGTATTTTGACATATGTCGAAGCGAACTTTCCCCCATCAGTAGAAGTAGCGGGAACAAGTCATCATGCATTGGAACCCCTCCCCCACACTATAGTCAGAGCCAAATTCAATGGGGGCGGGATTTAAAATCTGTACTTTCATGGATGAGGCCAATTTCTTGCCGCCCGTTATAACGACTCTGACATTGTTGATAGGGCGAAAAGATTTTCAAGCATGGATGTGGTCTTGACAGCCAACTAGTGCGAATTATGCAGGTACATGCAATAATCGAATGATGATATCGATAAGCCAACTTGCGAATGCCACCATCGATGGCCAGGCTTCTTCGGCAGGTACAGAAAAAAGAATTGATTGAGCGGCATTGGCGCTCTGATTATAAGAGTGGGGCCGACTTACGGAGCCATTGGATTTCTCGTGAGCCTGGCCTCGGAGCTCCACTGCGAATGCAGGTATCGCGTCGGCATAAGCCGAGTTTTTGTTGAGAGTTGACATGGAACACAGCTTGTTCGGGTAGCTTGATATTTTGATCGTAATTGAAACTGTTCTGAGGGTATGCCTCTTGGTTCCGTAGTCGCCTTTCGTGACTAATAATTCGGTGACTCTCCAAGCTGTTCGGAACTACACGTGAGATTGAGGGACGCATCCCAGACTAAAGCTCTGTGTTGTCTCCTGTTGCACTTTGGGGGACTAGTTCAAATCGGGTTACTCTGGAGTCTGAGCTAACAGCTGGATGGCCATATGGAGGCTCTTTTTTTGGTCGGAAGGTCATGATCGAGAAGCTGTCGAGTTGGACCTTTCGTTTAATTAAGTTTGCGACAATATGACTTATATAAAGACAAAGGCATCCATCAACCGCCTGCTGATTCGGCATCGGCTCACGAACATCTTCCAGGCTTCAACTTCGGAAGATCGATTTACTTGAGCTAGCCGCTGGCTGGCTGGCTGGCTGGCGGACTCGCAATTGCAGGGTGCTAAGCGAAGAGGAGTCACCAACGTACTTGGTCGCAGGGTGTTGGTTAACATACTAAATACTTAAGTACATATGCAAATGTCTCTGTCGAGTCAGAGCAGATGAGACAGCAGGATCTAGCTGGACGTGACCGTCGCGAGAACCCAATCGACAGCTCTACGCGTCGTCTACAGACCACTCATTTGCCTTCGCGCGTGAACGGTTGGAATGCTTCCCGCTTGTCGCTGTTGCCGAACTAGCCAGAAATCTTGGAGAATCGCGTCCCCCATCAGACTTCAATTGCAATATAAATACAACCTTAGCTTCGTCAGCATCGACGGTACACATATTTCACGAACGCAGCGAACCATGGCATCCAGAAGCAGAGGGAAGAGAAAGACACGAGAGGAAACACCAGACCGGGACGACTGTAGAGAATCTCCACCACCGGTCAAACGCACCAATGCCAGCAGCAGTATGCTTCTCTAAACAATATTGCATCCATCTTCTCAAACCCAAGAGTTAACGCTCACTCGCAGGTTCTTCCCGATCGTCTACCATAGCTAGTTTTTTTACCCCGACCTCTCAGAAAGCTCCACCGGTAGACTTCAAGATAGACGGCTCCTTATTGATTGGATCGTGGAAACCAAATTCCACAGAAAAAACAACTTCACTTCAGGTCCAGACATCCACAACTTTCACAGACTTCACCAAAACCACCGCTTCGTCAATTGTTCAAACCGAGGTCTCCAAAACTGTTACCAAAGAGCGTCAAAGCGGAAAACTAAAATTTGCTGGCTTTGATCTGGTAATTCTGATCAAACTTCAAGCAGCCAGCGCTAGACTAATATAATTATTGCAAATTCACAGGACTCAAACCTGATAGCTACCAAGAGCGGCAACAAATTTGCAAAGGATGGTGATGATTGGAAATGGTGGCACCCTAGCGTCCCAAAGAAGCTTCGAGAGGTGTCTGAAAAAGGGTGCGTCGGGGTTTTTGTTAGCCCTACTGTTTTATATGATGCTAACAGTGAATACTAAAAGATTCCACATCGTCATATTCACAAATCAAAATGGGCTGAAGGCTAGCGGTTCAAAAGCGGAGGCCAAAAACAAAGAATTCAAGAGGAAAATAAATTCTATCGCTGCAGTCTTGAATCTGCCGGTAGCCCTCTATGCTGCCACTGAAAGCGATCAGTATCGTAAACCTCGTACGGGAATGTTTGAACGATATCTTCAGGATTTAGCAGAAGATGCCTCTTCGGTTGACCTCGAGAGTTCAATATTCGTTGGTGATGCTGCCGGCAGAAAAGGCGATTTCAATTCCAGCGATCGGTAATATATTTATAATTCAATTATTTCGCCGTGCGAGCCCTGCTGACATCAAATTCATCCGATGCAGCGAATTCGCCAACATGATTGGTGTCAAATTTTCAACTCCAGAAGAGTTCTTCCTCGGAGCGGATCCTGAACCATTCGAGTTTGATATTGATCCAGCTAGCATCCCAAGATCAGCCCTGTCCCCAGGTTAGTACTACCATCTCAGCCACTAAATGATAACACAACTTTAACAAATGAGGTAGCTTTCAAAAAGGAGCACCCCGTCGAGCTGGTTGTACTGTGCGGTCGTCCAGCCGCCGGCAAATCTACTTTAACGACCCGATATCTCGTGCCCATGGGGTATGAGAGAGTAAATCAGGATATCCTGAAGACTAAAGAGAAATGCGTAAAAGCCGCGGAAGGGTATCTCAAAGAGGGGAAAAGCGTGGTCATAGGTATGTGCGAGGATAGATATACAAGGCAATCACAAACTCCACTTTCTAATGCACTTGTAGATGCTACAAATCCAACAAAAGTAACTCGGTCAGGGTGGCGAAGTTTAGCCACTAAGATTGGAAATGTTTCCTGTAGATGCATCTACCTTCCAACATCTGAAAATTTATGCAAACATAACGATGCTGTCAGGTCGTTCTCTTCCGTGTCTTCTCTGAACCCGGAAAAGAGAACCGCTTTACCCGACATTGCATTTAACACGTTCAAAGCCAAGTTTCAAGAACCTGAAGCAAGCGAAGGATTTACAGATATCACGGTACTCGAATTCGAGTTTCGAGGAACCGACGCCGAATATGGGATTTGGAAAAGGCACTGGATTTGAACAATGACGGCGTTTTCTTTCTTTCTTTCTGTGGAACATTTTAGACATATCGCATTCGCCTGTGAGGTTTTGATAGCAATCTAGTGGAGTGGACCAGACCCAGGCTGAGAATTAGTCTTGTATTGACGATTCAATTGAGAATAAACAGTCCATTGCGTTCTTAATAAATATTAGGATGGGTTACAAGCTAAGTGCTCATGTACTGAAAGTAACAAATAAGTATAAAAAATTAGAGATATGTCTTATAAGCTTTTCGGTATGCAGCCAGAGGGTGCAGCGGTGCTTGGCGGCGGGTGATAAAAGCGGGCCAGTTGAAAAGGTCACGTTGGCGGTCACACGCTATGGTTGCGCTTCTTGCTGAGAGGCCGCCTCAACCTCCACACCATCATCCATCGTTCACCAAGCATCCCCACATGCATCTCTGACGACATCGCCAAACACCTGTCTGGCAGCCTCGAACTCGGACAGGCCGGAATCCGTCTTCATCTTTATTCCTATACATCTCAAAATAAAAAAAGATACGAAGAAGAGGGAGAAAAAGAAGGAGGCTTTTCCAATACCAAGACGCCTTTTAAAAGCTTTTTATCTTCAATATTCCAGCCTGACGAGAGGCTTTGGCCAGAGTCAACTAGCAACGATCCCTGCTTCAGTTCCATATCACCGGTCTTCTCCACCAAACGCGGGTTTTGAATAAGATTAAACCCATATTTCGGCGCCAAGGTGTTGTTCTAAAGCCTTCCCATACTCCTCCAGACTCGGCAGTCTCAAATACCTTCACCTTGGATTCCTTATCAACACCGCCTTCTCTCCCTCCCTGGGTATCGTCCCTCATCGATACCTTTCAATCTAAATACTGGGACAACCTCACGCCAACCATCCTACTAGCAGCGGTAATCATAATCATCCTCGCCGCTCTAATGCAACGAGCGGCAGTCAGAGCAGCCGTCGCATCTGCCCGGCGGGCTCCCGGCTTCCTGCTCCGGAACAGACCATCGCAGAACATTGGTGCGGCAAGAACTCTAGCAACCAGTACTCTCGTTAGTAATACGACAGGCACGGCCTCAGGCTCATATCTTAGGAAATTTACGTTAGCTATTGTTTCTTCGCTTGTTCTAGGTTCTGCCTACATTGCTTCCAAGGGCTCTAACCCGTTCCTCGCGCGAGTGTCACTATTATCGAACCCCGGCGATCAAGAAGCATTCTCGACTAGCGCCAAAGATGATGTTAGGATACGGAAGATTGTGGCAGTCGACCATGAGTCTCTCTACACCGGGACTATCACAGGGGATGGCCCTTTGACGAAGGATTCTATGGATGGGCGAGCCGGTCGGAAGGTGCTAGAAATGCTTACGCCTGAAGAAGCGACAATCAAGTTACGGCAAACCGAGGAATCGTATTTAGTGGGTCGAGACAGAGGGGTTTACAGATACGATGTCGTTCAGCTTCCGAGTAATGATCCAATCGAGGACGATCATGCCGAACGCATTATTGAGGTTCCCGCTTCTGTTGCAACTGCAGAGGAAGGCAAATTAAGTACGGATTGGATGTTCTGGGGCGTGTTTGACGGACACAGGTATGGTTATACTTCTTTCTTTCCTAACCCTACCAAGCGGGAAACAGAGCGTAGTGAGGTGAACTAATTTTGGCTTGACGATTCAGTGGATGGTTCACTTCGGCAAAGCTCCGGCAACTGTTAATCGGATTCGTTGCTCGGGAACTCAACGCCACCTACAAAGCAGCTAGCACGGATCCAAAGACTAAGCTTCCGACCCCTGAGTCGATCGACATGGCTATAAAGAAAGGTTTTGTCCGTTTGGACAACGAAATTATCCATGAATCGGTTGAAAAGGCTGTGAAAGCTTCATCTAGAGCTCAAGCTGCTGAGTTGCTAGGGCCCGCGTTTTCCGGCTCCTGCGCCCTGTTAGCTTTCTATGACAGCCAGACTAATCTTTTGCGGGTAGCTTGCACGGGCGATTCAAGAGCCGTCCTGGGGAGAGTTCAAGAAAATGGAAAATGGGCAGCAACAGCTCTATCGGTTGATCAAACAGGGTCCAACAAAGAGGAAGCCCGACGCATTCGCCAAGAACACCCAGGAGAAGAATTTGCCGTATTAAATGGTCGAGTCTTGGGTGGACTAGAACCTACGAGAGCATTTGGAGATTCACTCTATAAATGGAGTATTGATACCCAGAATATGATCAAGAACAAGTTTTTCGGACGAACTCCAAGCCCAAGATTAAAAACTCCACCTTATGTTACGGCGGAACCTATCGTCACAACTACGAAAATTCATCCGGAGAACGGCGATTTTCTTGTGATGGCAACTGACGGGTTATGGGAAATGCTTAGCAATGAAGAAGTTGTGGGCCTAGTAGCCAAATGGCTGGAGAGTCAAAAGAAAGCAAAGGCTGGAAGCTCTAACGATTCCTGGTTTGCTAATATTTTTGGTTTCGGTAAGGGAGAAAAGAAGGCTCTCCCTGTCGCAACTAATCATGATGGTAACCAAGACGATGCAGGCCAAAGGGTTCCGCTTCGGCAGAAACAATGGGGCATCACTTCACCGGAGGACAAGTTTGTGATTACAGACCAAAACTGTGCAACCCATCTAGTTAGAAATGCCCTGGGTGGAAAAGATAGCGACATGTTATGTGCTCTACTAACGCTGCAAGCCCCACATAGCCGTCGCTATAGGTTAGTGCTATTGTCCTCTGAGACTTGTATTTGTGGTAATACTAACCTTTCAAAATAGGGACGATCTTACGGTTGAGGTTATCTTCTTTGGAGAAGGGGACAAGTCTGGCAACGTAGTGGTCAACGAAGTTGCCAGTTCAAAGAGCAAAATCCAGCCAAACTAAGCTCTTCAGCAGTGTATTAATTGACAAGCTACCAATTTTCTACATCCAGGTTGCCCTTGTGATTTCAATTGTTTCTCAAAGTTTTTACATTTCAACTCCTACTGTACATTCACACAGAGCGATTTTCAAGTCCTCGAGCTTTCCTCTGCTTTTCTTTTGGTTACAGTCAAGGCGTTTATGCGGGTCATTTTCATTTTCTTCACTTCACTTTTAACT
The DNA here is from genome assembly GCA_012184315.1 of Arthrobotrys entomopaga. Taxonomy (NCBI): domain Eukaryota; kingdom Fungi; phylum Ascomycota; class Orbiliomycetes; order Orbiliales; family Orbiliaceae; genus Arthrobotrys; species Arthrobotrys entomopaga. The sequence continues at coordinate 79,387 of LDDX01000149.1, read as the reverse complement.
CTTATGTTCTACTTCGACGAAAGCGCGAAACTGTACAGAACGGGGCATACCTTCAACTCACATCTTTATATATTTCCATATCTAAATAACAATAACTCCGTAGACATGATTAAAATCAAGCAAGCATACATACCTAAAATGCCATTGGGATCTCAGAAGTCGGGCGAACGGGAAACCCTCACCATCCTCCCCATCCAACAACTACTTCCCCACGTTCCCAGCCATCCGCTCGACCTCACCAACCCAACTCCGTAACTCCGAACCCCATCCGCCTATTCTTCTAACCTTTCCTCCGTTCTCGACACCTCCGTCTTCCTCCAATAGATTAGCCCCAAACTCTCTACAATATCCATGATGTGTTATGCACCACCATATGATACTATCATCGTTAAGTTTCAAGACATTGAAGATTGACTCGTCGCAGCCGGGCGCGCATGCTGGTTCCAGATATACCAAGCGGAGAAAGGTGCGGAATATCAAACGGGGGAGGTATAGTAATAGTGGTGGATCGAGCCCTGCATACTTCTTCCTGTTAGACAAAATAACATGGAAAGTAAGGAGTAAACTGCGTAATGCCATAGGGGAAAGGCTGAGGACCGAACTATTCAAATTTCATATAGTTTGTAATGAGGAAATAAAAAAACTCACAGATACAATCCGTCCTCTCATTCTTGATTGCTGGACCCATCCGCCGCGAGTAATTGCCGTCCATGATCCATCCGGTCTCGCGGTGCTGTCCGAGAAGAAGGTTTATGCGTGTTTGGAATTCATTTTGGGAACACTGAACCCATTCTGGGTTCCAAAAGACTTCGTCGAGAGGAATGAATGGGATTTTTAAGATGGTTGCAAGTTGACGCGACAGAGTTGACTGCAAAGGATGTGTCAGGGGGATGGTTCTATCGATATATCATGTATGCATGTGATAAAGCAAGGTTTCGTTTAATCTTTTTTTTTTTTTTGATATCCGTCGAGGAATTATATCGTACCTTTCCGGAACCTTCACTCGATATCATGAAATATTTAGGCCATGTGAAAGAAAAGGGCGTAGACATGTACACCTACCACTGTTACCAATGACATGGATTCTATAAACCCCTTTCCCGTCTCCAACGAGAGGCGGAATTCGGCACGATCGAGCAGTGAAAAGTGGGGTCGTAGACGAATCCATATCAGATGAAATTTCGACCGCTCAAAAAAGTTCACGATAATACTAAAGTCAAAGGAATACACCCAGGAGGCAAAATATATTATGAAATAAAGTGGCTCGTATGGAATTAAGAAAACCTCCTGCGACGTTGTAGATTCTGCGTTGGGAAGGTTTCGTTTCAAGCTTTGCTTACAAGAGTCGTTGCAAATTGCCAAAGGCTTTAAGGATCTATCTGATTGTCAGCTGCAGGATCTAGCTGTCTGGATGCCCGCAAGCGACAATTAGATAACGTTATTGAAGTCAGGGACCTTTATAATTCGTTGCACAGTTCTTATCCAGCTGCAGGCTGCAACGGACCTGGCTGTTTTTGGTAGCTACGAATAATTCTTTTAGTAATAAACATGAAGATGACACCCCAAGCCTTTAAATCGCCAGTGTGCGCCGCAAATTCAGAAAACAGGAAGTGGACAAACCCGAGCTCCGTCGAGGATTCATATGTAAACCAAAATCTCGAAAGCTATTGACAATAAAACCAGAAACGAATAATTAATAAAGGGAGAAATATGCATATGAAAGATCTTACATTAACTCCGCGCTATGCCCAAGGATGAAAATTATAGGAACATGCAACAACGACCCCAGTAAAATTGTTCATGCAGTGAAAGGAAAGAGACCCCAAGTTTCTTTTACTTTCTATTTTTCTCGGGGGTCAACAATGGCCTGTATAGTTAGGAGAGAAGAAGAAACGAGCCAATTAAACAGCCGCCATGCTATAATATATACTGAGAATGTTAGTTAAGGTGGGTAAGAGTATCCGTCTTAGCTTGGAACGTCAAAATTAGACGTTTCCAGACTGCTCGTCGGTGTCAATATGCCAAACAATATAGTTGGGGAGACCGATGACCTGGTATCCTGCACGTTTAGCCATCCGTGCAAATCCTTCGGTTTCAGCCTGGTTCTCGAATGCATAACAAGGGAAATTGATTCCTAATATTTAAACATTAGCCCAAGATGAGTTTTCCAAAACGGCAGCTGGCTGGGACGACTTTACCAGCTCGATGGACATCTGCTTTGACAAGCAGCGAAACGCCACCTATTCCATCGAGTTCGATTTCGACATCTTTATCGTTCCTCCAGTCACCCATTTTTGCCATATGGGTCCTGCTAGTATTGTATTCTTTATAACCCTCGACAAGGATAGTATCCACGGGGAGCGTCTTGCGTAGGTCTCTCCCTTGAGTAGACTCGATCCAAGAATTATAGTCGACTAGTCAATGAGATAAGTTTGATGCTATCGTTTCTTCAGCTGATATACGGAGAACAGTAGATCCACTTACACCTCCCTTCAACATCAGTGCCATTCTCATCGTATCTATGAAACCAGATATCTTTGAAGACAAAACATCAGTTTGCGAAATTCTTGGAATCTCAAGGTTAGGCAAAACATACTAGGAGCGATGACATCTTTATCGTGGGCGATAAAATCCTCAATAATGGCGTCCGGGGAGTCTTTGATATCGACGTCTCTCCACATGACCCACGAATGCTCGGGTTGTAAGGTGCTGTAAAGCAAGAAATTTCTAGCTCTTCCCATTGCCGTCCTTCTTGGTCCTTGTACTTCAAAAGCGTGTCTTTCATCCACATCCTGCGAGATGGAAATACCGAAATCTTTTTCGATAATCGTACCACTTCTAAAGGGGATTTTTGGATCTAAGCTTGACTGAACGCTATCTAATTCCATTGCCAAAATCGCCAGAGTATCGTCGCTGGAGTCCGAGACAAGGAAACCAAGATCTATCAGGTTATGGGGATAAGATAACCTAGTGAGAGTTTCAAAGTATTGTGAGAGGTAGGGGGCAGCATCTCGAAGGGGCGTAAGGACTAAGATCCGTTCTTTATTGCTTAAAGCATGTTTGCTAGCAGTGATTTTGTTGAGGTTGTGGCTGCCGATGGATTTCGCATTGATGTCGATTGGGTTGTGCTTGTTCGTAAGGATTGGGGTATGCCTGTGCTGGTGCCAAGCAGCGAACTCATGAGGAGATATCTCCAAAGGCGACAAAGCAGGGCCATAACAGGCCCAACGACTGCATAGGTGAAAGAAAAAAAAAAAAAAGGTAATATTAGAATCGTAGTCAGTGAGATTTGCTTCCGATCCTAAAGCAACGTACCTTTCGAGAGAGGAAGCGGTTGACAACAAGCTGTTCCATGTGAAGACTAGGATTGCTGTGACGAGAGCAAGCGCAAGGAAACGAGTGCGCAAGAAGACATGCGCAAGGGCTCTGGGAGGTGGAAGAACCCGGTCCGCTAGAGGTCTCAGATCCAATCTTCTGGATTTGAACGTGTCCATCGCAGCCAAGCCGACGGTTCCGAACGGTGCAGCCTTGTGTAGTGGCTGCAGGGATAATAGATTAACGAACGGGAGGTGCAGGGACACACTAAAAGCTACCTAAAGGACCTCGTATTGAGCCGACAATATGCAATGCTTTGCGGGGTTGGCGATATATCGATACTGCGGGAGGATTACGGGATAGAAGGAGCAATCGAGGTATAGACAAGGTTATCAGGGGCTTGAGAAGTGAGCAGAAGAAAGAGTGTCGATGATGATGAGAATTGCGTGAGAATGAGAGTGAGAAACATGCGCGCAGTTCGACCGATGAAGTTTCGCGAAGGCCAGAACGGTTGTGGTAGGACGTACACATGGACATATCTCACAACCGCCATGCGAGGCAGCATAATCAAACAATCTAACAGAAGCTAGCTGTGTGATTGAATTGAGCAGATATATCATTGTTTGATTGAACATATTTGTGGGGGGGAGCCTGATTGTTTAGCCATAGCTGTAGACAAAACATACTTAAGTATATGGTAGGTACAGCTTCATCAGTCCATATATACTTACTTACTTATGTATCTACTTAAGTAAGTAGCTATAGTAAGTAGTCTCTTGGCAATTGCGCTTGCAAGCAAGCTAGTGTATATAGTATTTGTTGACCGATTTGGAGAATCACATGTACAGTTCCGTCCCGGAGCGTGGCCCGGTCCGTACTTCCATTCCCAGATGGACTATAGAATGATGAGATAGAATAAGGATATAACAGCCACCGTCTAGTCTGAGCTCGCGAGGAGGACATTTGATCAATCGGCTCGGCCGGTCTGTCTCCCAATTTGATCAGCTTTTTTTCGACCTGGCCAATCCGCGAGAATCAAGGCGCAGCGTCCGCGTTGCGTTTTGGTGCGTTTTGGTGCGTTGCGATGTGCCCAGGATCCAAGCCAATCACAGACAATCCCAACACACCCGGCAACACACCGCCGTCGTCGTTCGAAGCTTTTCTCTTCCTCTCGTTTCGCGACGTCTCGTTCGTTCCAACCCATCCTGCATCTCATGGCAGCCTTCGTCCCCTTCTCGCCTGGCTCGCGGCTGGCTGAATTGATCAATGCTCCGTCATTAGTCATGCCTGATCCGCCCTGACTATTTCTTTCATCTCAAAGAGGGAAACTGGCTCCCTTTTACATCTGATATATCTCCATCGATCCTGCACGGTTTGTCAGGTCCGGAGAGTGTTCTTTATCTCCTCATCGAGCTTTCCGAGCCTCGTGGAATGATGGCTTCATATCAGTACTATTCCGACCCATCTAACATGTACCATCAATCATATATCCATCCGAACCAAGGCCAATATCCACCTGCGAATCCGAATCCTCAGTGGGACCCATCAAGCGCAAGCAGAGCCTATCCAAATGCATACGGTGACCCTAGCGGGGGAAATCATCAAGCTGGATACGACCAGCATCAGATCTTCGTATTCTCACAACCTACTGAGCACCCCCCACCGTCTCTTCCACATCTAGATCCAACTCAACATGGGATGACCTCGGTGCAATCCATGAGCTGGGACAACCAACCTGTTCAGCAACCTGCTCAATATCAACTTCCACCAGTAGGGCAGACAAATTTGGTGTCCCCTCCTGCCTACAATGGCTTTCAGAGACCCATAAGTTGGCCATCAAGTCCCCAGGAATATCAAAACCACTATGGGACCTCGACCACTGGTTATCATACGACAGCGCCTAACTATCCACCGCCCTCCCCTCAATCCAATACTCCTACTGCTGCCGATACATATACTCCATCTTATCATAGCAATAGCCATAGCCAACACTACTCCATCTCAGGACCTATACCTCCATTGATCGCTCCTACGAAAGGTTTCCCAGTTCCCCCGTCAAATAATACTGCCAGAATGACAGATTCAGCTATGGATGATGCGATGAAAATAAGAGATGCGTTTGGAGGTATTTGGCTTTCTTTCTCATAATCATAGTAGCCTGAACTAGTCGAACTCTGTAACTAATCGCACCGAACGGAAATCTTTAACAGTCGGCGGTCTTTACCACGCACCTCTAATTAGTATCATCGCGCACAGATCGCCCGATCAATTAGAAGACTTATTGCTTAGCTACAAGTACCTCACGAGTCACGATTTGCTCCGCACTCTCAAAGATGTGTCTCGCGCCAACAAATTTAGCAATCTCATCGATATAAACAACAAACACTTCTACAATGCTGCCACCGCAATTCTTCTCGGTCCTGTAAGGTCTGAAGGCTTCTGGGCGATAAAGGCCGTCAAGGGAGGTGGTACCAATGAAACACTTCTGACGGAGTCTTTATTCGGCCGTACGAACGATGAGATGGATGCCATGAAGGGATACGTGCAAAGCAATTACTGTAAAACTCTTGAGGAATATGTCCATTCCGATTTGAGTATGGGTACAAAGGAGTTTTTCGATATGGCAATGATGGATCATCCATCGAAAGACCCTAGGATGCCTTCACACCCGGAACAGGACAAGATTGAAGTTGATACTAGGAAGGTCATGTTTTCGATGCCGAGTTTTAAATTATTTTCAAAGAATGCTATGCCTATTTGTCAAATCTTTGCGCAGCGGACACCTGCGCAGTTGGTGGCGATTGCGAATGAGTATAAAGGTCAAACGGGAAAGAATTTAAGAGACACTATAAGCAAATCTTTTATTGGTCACATGAAGGATGCGTTAATATACATTTTAGATGGAGCATTAGACAGAGTGGAAAGGGTAAGTTCCACCCTTTCCCCTGGAATTTTTTTTTTAGAAATGCGAAGGGTGCGGGGAAACGAAAGCTGACCACGAAAATCTACAGGATGCAAAATCACTAGAGGATGCAATGGAGGGAGCCGGGACGAGGAATCACCTGTTAATATCGCGACTGATCCGGATCCATTGGAACAAGCATCATCTTGCCGAGGTAAAATACAAGTATTCGCAGCTGTACAAGCAGGATCTCGTTTCTAGGATCCGAAAGGAAGTCAGGGGTAGCTATCGGGATTTAATGATCGCTCTCGTGGAGTCCGACACCTCGCCTTGGAGAACATGAGTGATGGGACTTTTGAGGGATGGGGGTTATTATGCGGGGGGCTCCGATTGTAAACCAATATTGGTAACCATTTGGGCTTCTTGATTTGGCTAGATGCGGGGGAAAGGAACGCGGTGTGGGAGTGGCTTCCAGGATCGTTCTATAATTCACCGGGACTTATTTTCGCTCAGCAGGGTTTTGACCATGGGTTTGTCTTTATGTCTGAATTTTTTTTTTAATTATCTTGTTTAGTAAAAAATCCTTTGCCATGCCGTATACACAAACAGAAAGCCAAAGAATTTAGGTGTAGTCTAACTTGTCAGTCCCAAAATTGAAAAAAGAAAAAGAAGGAAACAAAAGGAATCTGTGGCAACCAACCAAAGAAATAAATTTGAAGGTATGGAAGGCTTTTGAGGGTATCAGCAAAGAAACATGAGAAGAAAAAAAAGGTGAAATAAATTGCCTCCAAGACAGGAAAGGAAAAGAAAGGAAAAGAAAAGTCAGTAGAACACCTGCTGCCGTTGAGAATGAAATGTAGCCCCACCCCCTCCCCCTCCGCCCTAATCTACGTGTAGAGACCCTTCTCTCCCTTTCTCGCGAACGATCCGACCTCAAAAAAAATATACAGAGGGGATGGTAGATGGGAAATACTCGGATGTGAGTATTTCCATGAGATTATGTCAATGAGAATGACTATAGCGTCTCGAACACCGCGTGCACCGGTATGAGAGCCTCATCCTCAGTTTTCGAATGCGTAAATGTCATATTACTCCTCTTCTCCCATTTTGATCGTTTGTACAACTGTAACTCCGGTTCCAGCACTACCATTGCCGCCATAATTCGATGAAGCTAGTTGGAAAGAAGCTTAGGCGAGTGCGGTGGCACCGCCACTCTGGACGGCATCAATCTCGGCAGCTGTCCACTTGAGTCTACCGAACCTCTTGGGTAGCTCGCTACGGTCGAAGAACTCGCCGGGAGCAGGCTGTGGTGAAAAGTAAGATTTAGAGGAGGCTGATCGGGTGGCTAGAGGACCGTGCTGGTTGGCTACAGATTCACGGTATTGCTTGAAGGAGGTGGGGAGGGAGGACGATGGAGAAGCCGGATGGACCCGTGGAGCGTGGTCGATGGTTTCCGGGATGGAACGCTTGCCGACGAATTGGATTAGTGGGGTGCGGCGGGCGAGGATTCGAGATGGGTTCATTGTGGCGGTAGTAAGGGAAGGAAGGGTATCGGATTGAAGGTTATGATATGGTTATATATTGATATAGTAACTATTGAAGGACGGAGCGAGTGAAGCTGGAAGTGTGAATTGATATCGGTTGAAGATGAGAGAAAGATTTTTTGTGTGGATATATGCTGTATACCGCGACTGAGTTCCGAGAAATTTTCGAATCGAGACTGGTTGGAAAAGAGAAAGGAAGGCCGATGAGACAAGCCAGACGACGGCGTCTTTTTTTTTTTTTTTTTAATACATACGACAGTTCCGAAGACGAGATGGTGAGATCCTGTATGACTCTGCTGTTCCCTTCCCCTTCGCGGTTTATATAATAATATCCCCAGTATCTTTTCTGTTCCGGCTAATACGAAATATAGGTATAGATTTTATTTAATTTTTTTTTTTTTTTTTTATTTTTTTATTTTTTCGAACGCCGTCCACCCCGGCGAGCTGCGTGTGTGCGCCCTCCGATAATGCGCATGCAGGACGATAATCAATCATACCACCACCACCACCACCACCACCACATGTCAGGTTCGGGAAGACCAGGATCTCTAATACATACTTAAGTACTTAAGTACTATCAATCAATCAATCAATCAATCAATCAATCCAAGGACGAACGGACGTGGGGTGATCCCCCTGTGGTGCTCTGGCCAGTTCTTTTTTTTTTTCGCTCTTTCGCCGTCGCAGAGCAAAAAATAAATAAATAAATAAAAATTTTCAACCTGCATTGCATTGCATGACCGTCGCGACTGCTTTGGCCGCCGGGGGAAAATATACTTATGTACGTACCTACTTGAGTAAGTACTTACTTGAGTATATACTAAGTACTTAAGTACTTAATATACCAGTGTATTATTATTTGATCCGCCTTTTTTGCAAGCAAGCAAGCCATGGCAAACTCCGAAATCGCTTGCATGAAAACTTCAATCGAATCACACAAACTACTTACCAAGTAATTAGAACTCTGGAAACGGGATCGAGGTGCATCATCTGCATTCTATTCTCTCTCTCTCTCGCCAGGGTTCCCCACATCCTTTTTGCACTTGCCTCCGAAATCTTCCGATGGTTTGGTGATATTTACGGTTAGCCATACTCTTTCTCGAAACAGTATTCAGAAGGTCAATTCAATTCTTGTCTCCTCCGGACCCATGTACATACTTAAGTACTTAACATTTATGTACATGTACATGTAATTAAGTATGTATGGTACCATGATGAAACGAAATCAACATCTTTCTTTCTTTCTTTCTTTCTTTCTTTCTTTCTTTCTTTCTTTTTTTCACATGAAACTTCTGTTTTTCCTTTCCCCCCAATCCTATCCTTGCCTCCTTTGCTTTCTTTCGCTTTCTGATCGCAAACGGTACCGTCTGGTGGATTCCGTGTCATTTTCTCTTCTTGAAGCCGTTCTGCAAATGGTTCTTGTTGTTTCCCCTCGCTTCTAGCCGATATTCGGCGTGCCCTGCCAGAAATCACAGCTGAATCAACATTGCTTATCAATAGCCAGCCATTTTAATTAATTAAATGGACATCAAAAATATTAAATGCGACTCGATTTAAATTTTATGACATGTTGTATCAACAAAGGGTTTTTCCTTCCCCCCTCCGCTCAGATATCGCAGTGCAAATGCTATCTGATAGGAACATTCGTTGTTGACCTCCTGTCCATCCTTACCATGTGTGTGCAAAGTATTTTGGGGGAAGCTACGTACATGAACGGGAGATCTCGAGAAGGAATTCAAAGTATCATAACCCCATTACATTGTATATTCATGTAACTACTTAAGTATACAATCCGTTCTAAAATCTCACATACACCTTTTCAATTTTTCAATTTTTCAATGTTTTTTTTTTTTTTTTTTTTTTTCCCAGTTGACTTCCAGATATCGCAAAAGTGATTAAAAGAGCCGACCCGTGACGTCCCCACCTTAACAACAATAGGGAAAAGAATAAGATGGTGAATATAATACAAACTGAAGAGAATCTACGGTGATTGAGGCTTGCCCATCAAAAGATGAAAGTACTCCTCGGCTCACGTTGCCTCCTCCTCCACTTAATTACTTCTCGAACAACGATAGCCACACCGGCAGCCCTTAGAGTGTCAAGCTCGTGGACATCCAGTGACGTTTTTACAAAATGCATGGATATCGACAGCTTGGGATATCATAATCTTTTTCGAGATAGCAGGGTGTGTTTAGGCGAACGGAGAAATCTTTCAGTCAAATTTGAAAACAGTACTCGGTGTGCATTTGGCGTGCGAGAACCTTGTGGTCTCAGCTAGTCGATAATTGTTCGCTCAAGTTTGATATCCAGTGCTCGAAGCACATTCGTCATGGACAATCCCTCGAGTGACTGCATGAACTGCTTTCGCATCCCCATTCAGAGATCGTACTGGTAACTGAACGCTCGGGATCATATTGGGCTGGTAAGTTTTGAACACGGACACCAAAACCGCCTCCAATATTTGCACGTGCTACGAAGCATCCAATGTGGTACTAGGTTCCAAAATACGTATCGAGGCTACCAAAATACTCTCTGCGACTGTTTATTATTGAATGCTCCTCAAGTGCTCCATTAACTCGTCTATGTTGAGCTGTAGCGAACGGGAGACGACGTCGACGGTGACCTTAGCCTTGGGTTTAGCGAATCGATAACTACTTATTCAATCAGACTGTAACTGAGTCATATCTTTCTTTGATAACTTCGCGATAGACAAACAATATGTCTCGCCTTTGCCATTTCCAGCTTTTCTTAGCTTTTCAACATTGCTTCCTTCAATTGGTGCAAGTATTTGTCTTCCTGGCCTAATGTTTGTATGCAGTAGTGTCTCATCATAGAGATAATATCAAATTCGTTTGTACTACCAGATACCACCAACCCAGCATCTCGGCCCATCTACAGTATACACTAGTATATACTCCCTACATAGCTACAGCGCTGTGCCCTCTCTGCCCTTTTGCCCTGAGACGACAACATTAGGGCGTCAATATATAGCTATTAATAGCTAATTAATCGCACGGCTTGTTTCATTCAACATTGTGCAGCCGAACGAGGAAACCCTCTTGTATAGACGGCATCCGGTATGCATCCGGATAGAGAGGAGTCTTGGAAATGAGTATTTTCGGTTACTGGCCAAAATTTGCAAAAGAACACCCGATAACGAGAACAAAAACTTAAAAATCTAGCTGCACTTGTAATTGCCTGGTGTTTTATCCCAGTCCAATTCGATCGAGCTCTAGCTGACTAATTGTGTACATGTACATACGTATGCATAGCCTGGACTAATGTACATACTTAGGTACCATACATACATGGACGCAGATTTGATCTCGCTAAAACCGTGGCTTCTGAGATATATAGCTACTTACTTAAGTACTTAAGTACTTATATTATACAGCCATGCCCAATCCTATATTGAAATGGCATAGTCTCCCGTAGTCCAGTGGTCTTTAGCACGCTCGTCGAAAAACAATATTGCGACATTGGCCTGTCTCGCTGCTGTCAAACAAGAATTTCCCCCCTCCTTTTTCTATGAGTCCGCGGCACAAATATGTCAGAAAATACTGTTGGTTAAATCCTAAGCTAAGGTCTACGGAGACTCTGGTGGTTTTTTTTTTTTTTTTTTTTTTTTCCCGATTCCATGATATCGTTGTGAAAAAGAGGCTCAAACGAAGCGAAATGATCACCGAATAGCGTCTGGGAACGAGACTAGGCGCATATAAATTGTAGGTTTCAATCGATATAAATTTAAATACCTCAGCATCGATGCTCATCTGGTACACACATCACGGACGTGCGAACCCACTCCACTGTGCACTATTGGGCTCTTGAGAGAAAGAATCTAACATCCGAGTGCATTGCTACAAAACGGACTCCGCCTTTAGCGATCCGCCATCATGATATCAACGATGGTTCTCCCCAGAACGATCGAAACGTCAAGTCGGAGTAACTGCCAGTGTGCATGGTGAAGCTGATTTGAGAATCCATGTGCACTAAAGCCATGCCCAAGCGTCCTAATTACCATCCTTGTTATTATTATTTGGTAAAACAATGGCATAATCCAATTGTGTAGTCGGGAATATTCGAATACTTTGAAGATCGAACAAGCCCTTGGAATTGAAAGAACATTTACTAGCATTCTCTTTGTCTGCACATAAAACATACTTAAGTACTTAAGTACATGTAACTGTCAAAATATTTCATAAGGGGATTCAACGGCAATGCATGAAACTAATACCAACACGATGCTTCGTCCAAGCAGGTTGGCGCCTTCGATTTGTCCCCACTTGCCACCCCTTCACTCAACAATGCTTCCCTCAAGGTTATCAGGCACTTCATCTCTCGTGTCAAGCCACGCACGTTCGGCTTCGGCCTTCCTTCTAGCATCAATATAAGACACAAACTCTCCATATGTCTTTGGCATTACTTGGAAATCCGCTTCCGTATCAAATGTGTAGGTAAATGTACCAGTATGTCGGAGGGAGCTGTGATGAACATCTCTGACCTTCGATTCCACTCGAACTTGGACTCGTGTGCCTCCTGTAAGGGCAATATCTGTATGCACTACCTTTGCAGTCAGGTATAAAATTCCACCAACAGGGACACTTTCACGAAATACGGAAGGCGACATTGATAAGAATCTCGGCCTTGAGTGGGACGCAGCCGCGCAACAGGTGAACGCTAGTTCAAAAGTATTTCGTAGTAACAGACCGCCGAAAATCTAAAAGCAACAAGTAGATAAGGGATATGAAAATTATTATCCGAACAATTCCAGCGTTATTTAGGACCACAAAAAACAAAACATACCATGTAGGACTCAAATTTTAAAAGATTGATTAGCTTGAAAATCTCGCTGGGAGCAAAGGGATAAAAGTGAGCATACGTGTCGATTTCGATACTGCCATGGCGCCAATGAATCCGAAAGTTAGAAAGAATCTATGCCGGTTTTTCCACCTCTCGATCCTTGTATATGTATTGTAACTTACCTGAGGTTGCATGATCTGTGTCGTTTGTATTTCGGTCTCCGCCACTACCGACACAATTTACCGCTTAACGATCAATAGATACTATAGCACGTATAACACAATTCAAAGCTCACTTACTATACATTATATTTGCGGGTTTTCCGACGCCAGGATCTATTTTTTTGCTTCTATGTTAGACCACAGTTTTGAATACTCATGCAAGGGGCTTCTTTCAACTCTCAACGGGTTAACGGTTAGAGGAGTGCTTACCCTTGTAATGTTGTTGTTCTCTCCACATTTTATGGATTAAGTTGCTTTCTTGATCATTTGGAGCTTGCTTTTCGAGCGAAGTGGACGCGAGGGCCTTCTTGAACTTGTTGCGCTCTGATGTCGGCACGCGATTAGCCAATTGATTGCAATACAAGCACGCACGCACAGTACCCGCACCGAGCGATCCGCGACGAGTTTTGTACCTTCTCCTCGAGCAAATATCCTTCTTTCCTCCGGTGTTTCAGCAATTAAGGGATTGATATTCGTCGCTCTATAAATATCAGTAAAGGTTTAAGCGACCAGTAGGCGATCCAATAGGTGAATACTTTTTCGTAACAGGGTCGAGCGCGACCATTGTGAACTGGCAGGTCAGAACAGTCTTGTTCTCCTCTTTAGCTACGACCTCCAACGATATTTCCATGCTGCTCCGATTGGAGGTCCAGGTAACCATCCCTCTAAGCTCCATATCACAAAACGAGGTTGGAGGATGAAGGAGCGATATCCTGTCGACTGCAGCAGTCACAATTGTGCATTCCTCACCTTCAAACAAACAAAATTTTAGTTATAGGAGCCCACTCCTAAAATAGGATATTAGTGGCCCATCCGGAGTTTTAATAAACATACCGGCGTGTTTATACGCTATGACTCCTATTTTCCCAAATTCATAGATTAGTCAGAATGCCAATGCTCTCTTTCTCTGCATGTTACTCACCAGCAAGTGCGTCCAGGTCCATGAATATATTTCCGAGTCTAAGTGGGAAAGAGAGTAAGCACCTATCAATAACGTATTTCTCTTGTTGTAGTATATGATCAACGTAAGATGATGTCCTACCTCAATTGGCCAGTGGCATTGACATATGACTATTCGGGATACATTACTCATCAATAAAAAATCCTTCACAATGTGAGCGCTTATACAGGCATCCTACATCCACCAACCACTCATCTTTCCCAAAATCTAATGTCTAGGCTAGGGTATCAGCATTTTGACCCTAGGAGTAAGTGAAAACGCCCCAAATGTCCTTTTTGCTAGAAGAGGCTGCATAACTGACATAGCTAGAGTAACTGTCCGACATCTTCTTCGGGATCAACGGTGTTTTTTTTGGCGCCATATCGACTGTGATGCCCTTCTCTTTTAGCCCAAGTGCTTTCAACCATGGTATTGAGAATTTGGGAGACAAAAGTGTCGGCTTGGCCGGAGCAGCAATGTGTCTCCTCGTCTGGCCCCATAAGACATGTACACGTCGACTCAGGCTGCAGCGATCGAACGGCTTAATATTGTGCACTATCGTGGTGTTGCGGAGGTCCAGAGGCCTCAATATAGTGATCCTTTGCATGATAGAGTAAAGAATTCGAAAGCCGTGGGTTTGTGCAAACTTTGTAGTTCTGTTAATCCTCGAGTAAATACTTAATTAATCATAGATACTTAAGTATGTTTGGTTCGAATATTAATATTGTTGCAATTTAGCTCTCTAGTCGCGATCACCAGCCAATAATATACTTAAGTAATCAGCACAAAATCAAGTACAGTTTTGAGAATGCCAGATCGATAGATCTTATCTAATCATGCGATCGATGGATTTATATCACAGCCATTAAGCTTGGCATACGTTTCCACTGAGGAATCTGGAATCCACGGTAACCGGTAATGGGTACTACGTAACTCAACTCGAGATACATAACAAGACCCAGGCACGTGATGGAGAGCGAGGCTTCCGACTTTCCCCTCCGACTTTTCCGAGTGGACGGATGATGTACATTCGAGTTCAGCAGCTTCCAAGTCCAGCGATCCAAGACCCCGATCCGGCATCGAACAACGGAGAAAACATATACCATATATGATTTTACCGTAGGTGACATTTTCGGCAAAAAAAAAAAAAAAAAAAAAAAAGGTTGCTTAGCAAGGATTGAGTTGATTAGAAATCCAACTTTTGAGTATTTCAAGCTAGGTTTTCGTCTGCTGCCCACCAAAGCTCCAACCAAGCTGTTTGTGCCTGGCAGAAAAATCGAAGAGTTCCGCTCAACTGAGGTCGCTCATTTTACCCGTTACAGTCGAACGGCGGGTGTGACTAACAGAAACCCCCATTTCTAGTGAGACTAAAGCAACTGGTCAAGCTGCGAGTCCATTGGTCGTTATTGGTCCTTTTCCCCATTGCTTGTGCTCACCTGCTTTCCCTACCTTTTTTCTCTTCATCTGCATCAAAGAAAAAAAAGAAGCTCTTTGAGCGCATTTGATATCCACACGCACACTCATTGTTCTTTCGCACCTCATACAGTTCTATCATCGCGAGAAGCCTCCGACATATTATTTCATCTTGGGTACAGATAAGTTTGAAGGGTAGAAGGGAGGAGGAGGAGGAGCATTAGAGAGCTTGACTCTTCCTGTCAGGAATAACCGCCCGATCAGCTTGATTTTCCCTCCCAATCACTCGCCATTGCCCCATACAACTCTTTCTCTTGACATCTCGACATCTCGACACGCTTCAACTTCCAATCCGAGATATATTCATCGCACCTTATAACGATATTCAAGAGTGTAATAATATCCTTACGGCGCCAGCATGTCGCAATATCAAGCAAACCTCAACCTTATCAACCCAATGTTTGGGGCGGCGGAACCAATCGAAGATACCTTCGACCAGAACAACCTTGATATGTTCTCGAACGCAGACTTCTTTGACTGGGATATGGGCCAGTCAATACATTCAACAATCGGCAACCCAGAGACGGAGAGAGATTTGGGAAAGAAGATGGAGCCAACAACTTCGCTGGACATGTTTGGTGGAGATGGAAGTCTCGACAGTAAGTCTACATGATAATATCACTACTTGTAATATATCCACCTTTTCTCTATATCGAACAGGCCTTCTGCACGTCGGGGGGGGGGGGGGTTTCCCTTTCTTGTTACTCCTTATGAGGTTGATACACACAGAAAGATACAGAGATAAAAAGGATACCCTGGGGAAACACACCGCCATATGCATGCAGACATCTATTCGTTCATTCGTTCATTCGAATTTCACCCCACGGCCCACACTTGGACAGATTGAGTCAGAGTGAGATGCGACTGTCCGAAGCCCACCTGCTAGCTTTCACATTGCTGATGCAGGGCGCCGTTATCTGATATCATATATTCCCCCTCGAAAGGTTTATTTGAGCCTAAACTACACATCTCGAAACTATTATTCTACAATCCTCGACGAATCCCTCTACCCATTCTGCTCACTCCGCTCTTGCCTCTCAGATTATCGCCCATCACCCATCACCCTCGGCCTTTGGCCTTTTTTTTTTTTGTTTTATTCTTTTCCCCCTATCAAACTTTTTTGTCAAACTTTTTTCTCATCAGCTTTTCCTTGTACCCTGCGAAGGAGAGCGTGCAAGGTGCTGCGACGCTGCGACAACGGCGGTGTTCATTCTCGTCAATCACGCCATACACGCTAGTCCGCGTTCAGAAAGAACGCAAACGCGCAAACTCCTCGCAACACGCCAACACCTTACCCCGGACTTCGCTGTTTGGGTGCTCCCCGCTTGCTTCCCTTTGGATTCCCATTCTCCGTTCCCCCTTCCTTTTTCATTCCTGCTTACTTAACTTATCCTCAAAAAAGACACACCAAAAAACATCAATGAAAAAACCATGTAGCAGATTGTTATCGCTGCTGCTGGCTCCTGTTAGTTTCGTTTGCTGACATGCCGTTCTTCTGTTTCGCTTCAAATCAGGCTACATGAATTCTGTTGATTTCTCCCAGCTCTCATCCTTTATGATGAGCGACTTTCCTCATCCGCAACAACAACAACAACAACAACAACAACAACTTCCTCCTGCTGCCGCGCCTTCGCAGACCTCGCAACCTCATCAGAGACCTCGGAACCTCGCCATCCTACCCCAGCCGGCTCATCCCGCACCGGCACTTGTACAAAATGGTTCCTCGAGCTACACGTCTCCGGTGTCACCCGTGAACTCTAATTCCTTAAAGAGAAAATCGATCGTCTTGGAAACAAATTCCTCGCCTCGATCTCTCGAAGAAGCTTCGAGAATAGCCGCCGAAGAGGACAAGCGACGGAGGAACACCGCTGCTTCCGCAAGGTTCCGGGTCAAGAAGAAGCAACGAGAGCAAGCTCTCGAAGTACATGCCAAAGACCTCGAGACCAAAGTACAGGAACTAAACGGCAAAGTAACCACCCTCGAGAACGAGAACAAATGGTTGAAGGACTTATTGATGGAGAAACATGGCTCCAATGAAGACTTTATCAAACTCATCAAAGCCGCTCCCTTCCCTCTCTCAACATTAGCCAAGTCAGAAACCGAAGATGATGACGGGTGAGGGACGTAAAACACTTTCCATTAAGAGTTGTCAATTGCTGTATAACTAAGTATCCATGGAGTGTTTTGGTGATCGAAAAGTTTGGGTCTTTTGTTTTATCTTACCCTAATAGCCCATTATATCAAACAATCTGGGACACTGTGTGAGCTATCATATATCTTTCACAGTTTACCCTTAAGGGAATAATCGTGAGCTCGACGGCCTGCGAACGATATCTTGGCTCATAAATCTAGAGTTTTGATTCCGGCCTTCTCTCATGGCGTTATGGGCGAATAGTTCCCTCCATATTAAGTATTATTAACGGTTTTTGGATTGGTTTTTGTATGGGTCTCGTTGATATGACTTTGTTTATAAATCTTGATATCCCAGGGTTCTCTTTACTTTGATTTCCTTTGTGATCAATATTTCCTTGATTGTGGCCTTATTCGGGAGTTAGTCGTACAATCTACAATCTACGACCGTCCTACGACAGGCGAGTGCGTTCTGTGTGGCAGCTTGATAATTTCTTCGGACCACCACCGTAAATCATTCGCAAGATCCATCTACAACCATCTACTCACATTGAGTTGAAACGATACACTTCAAAGGGGTCAAGTTTAGTTCTGGACTGCTATATTGCCAGCATTGAGGCTCGGTTCGTACATCCTTTCATCTGGCAACAAAAGTCTCTAGTTTCTACTCAGTATATCAGACAATCTCGATATATACATCTTCGGCTCATAAATCTCTCGGTGTTTTAGCCATCTTGGCCAGAAGGTTCAATGCAGAACCTGCAAGAACCCATTCTGATTGATCTTTCGAGAAAGTATGAGCTGTTTGAATCACCTTCTTCTCACCAGATTTTTCCTTCACAACTTCCAATTGCACGGTCCCCTTACCGCCACTGATGAGCATGTCATGCAATCCGATCGTTGTCACTTGATCTCTTGGGTCAATCAAATCATAATCAGATTCGTTCACAAACGTCAAGGGAACGAGACCCTGCTTTTTCAAATTCGTCTCGTGGATCCGAGCAAATGACTTTGCGAGCACAATCGAGCCACCCAGATATCTAGGCTGTAGCGCGGCATGTTCCCGCGCCGATCCTTCGCCATAGTTCCACTCCGCGACGACCAACCATCCCACGCTCTTCTCCTTCCATCGCCTCGCGAGATCCGGGATAGAAGTTGTAGACCCATCGAAATCGATAACTGTGTTTACCGCATCCGTCTCGGCATTGAGGGCTCCGATAAGGGTGTTATTGGATATGTTTTCCAAATGGCCCTTGTAAGCTAGCCATTTTCCCGCGGCGGATATGTGATCTGTTGTGCATTTCCCTCGGACTTTGACTAGCACTCTCAAGTTGGAGAGTTCTGTTTTTGGAAATGGTGGGAATGGTTCGAGAATAGCTAGGCGGGAGGAGCTAGGAGAAACAACAACTTCGGTGCTCGGGTTAGGCGTCGCTTTAGCAGGAAAGAAAGCCGATCTACCAGCCTCGAATCCATCCTGAGGCAATTCCTCGCCTTCAGGCGGTGAAAACTTGAAGTTTGAGCCGGATGGTGTTTTGATAGAATCAACCGTCGGATCGAAATCCATCTTGCCTGAATACACCATTGCTGTGACAATTTCTGGTGACGCAAGGAAGTTCATCGTATCCGGGTTGCCGTCGTTTCTGGCACGGAAGTTTCGATTAAATGAAGTTAGAATTGCATTTGAATCACCCTTCTTCACCCCATCTGTTCGTTTCCATTGTCCGATGCATGGTCCACACGCATTTGCGAGAATAACGCCTCCCGCGCTTTCAAGGACCTCAAGCGTACGATCCCTCTCTAGAGTAGCCCTTATCTGTTCTGACCCTGGCGTAACAAAGAAGTCCACCTTGGGTTTTAACCCGGCTTCTGTCGCCTGGTTGACGATGCTCTCAACCCGAGTCATATCTTGGTAACTAGAATTTGTGCAGGATCCAATCAAACCAGCACTTAAATCTGTCGGCCAGCCATTCTCTGTTATAGCGTCTTTGAATTTAGATAGAGGTGTTGAGAGATCTGGTGTAAATGGGCCATTGATGTGGGGTTCAAGTTTCGATAGGTTGATTGTGATAAGTTTATCGTATTCTACGTTCGAATCCGCAGATAGGAAGTCGCCTGTGGCTGTTGCCTTCTCTGCAATTGGACCTCTCCCAGTAGCTTGAAGATACCTAGACATGCTAGGTGTGAATGGAAACAGAGATGTTGTAGCCCCAATTTCAGCTCCCATATTGCATATTGTCGCCATACCAGTGCAGCTTAATGATCGAACACCTTCGCCGTGATATTCAACGATATATCCAGTCCCTCCCTGTAGACACGCTATCAGCAACTTGTTTTATAGTCTCCAGTTGGAAAAGTCGCAATGACATACTCTAACCGTAAGCTGGCCAGCCAAATTCAAGATGACATCTTTAGGAGTAGCCCATCCATTGAGCTTACCTTCCAACCTGACCCCTAGAATCTTGGGTGCTTTGAGCTCCCAGGGCGCATCCACAAGGGCGTCAACCGCATCTGCTCCGCCAACTCCGATACAAATTGCACCAAGTCCGCCTCCATTAGGCGTATGAGAGTCCGTTCCTAGCATCATGAGACCTGGGGCAGAGTAGTTTTCCAGAACAATTTGGTGGATGATCCCAGAACCGGGCGCCCAGAATTCAATTCCATATTTTATCGCAGCTGACTCCAAAAAGGCGAATATCTCTTTGTTTCCCTTTATGCTTTCGGGAAGATCCACATCAGCGCCTTTTTCTCCCACGATCATGTGGTCGCAGTGTATCGAAGCCGGAACAGCAGTAGTTGGAAGACCACAACTCATGAACTGGAGCAGAGCCATTTGCGCGCTTGCATCCTGCATTGCGACCCGATCGACTTTGAGTTTGAGATATGCATTGCCACGTATGGAGTTCGTATCTTTGCCTGACAGTGTCGCTTCCGGGTTTTCCAGATGCGAGTAAAGAATCTTCTCGGCGAGTGTCAATGGATTGCTAGAACCGAGAACGCGGCGAACTGTTTCGTAATTCCTCCGTAGCTTCTCGTACGGCGGCGTTCGAGCATCGCAATCCAGGTGGACTTTGGGGATTACGGATGCCGTGGCGAATGTTCTCGACTGATTTAATTCAGTATTCGATCTTCAATTGGCGGTGAGGATAATTCTAAATGTAGATACTTACACGAGGAAGGCCATTTCGAAGCAGTTTGGGCTGCAACCGTGATATTCTCAATGCCTTTGACATGACTAGCACGTGCTCGAATATATATATTTCGAAAATGCAACTCAAGGATAATAAATTGACAATTCGCGAGCCGGCTCAGCGGGGAGAGAAATTTAATTCAGCATCGTCGGTTCCGGTTGGTGTCTCAGTGAGATCTCCTCCCAACTAAGTAGCCGATAACGGAATTGAATTAATTCGTTTGGTTTGGTGCCTAAGGACTTACTAGCTTAAGTAAGTATTTAATAGTCGGCCTCTGATTCGCGGATTTTAGCTTTGCAGAACGTAACCCGGAGCATTTAATATGGATACTTAAGAAGTAAGTAACTATAGTCCGCCTTACTGTCCATCAATGCAATCCATGGTTTAGTATACAAGTGTACTACAATTTGTAACCAGCACGGTTTTACTCTACAATTTCCTTTACAAACGATGTGAAAGCTAGGAGAAATGTTAGTGTTTTGCGACCTCAGGGCTACATTCGAACGAAACGAAAAGACTCTTTTAAATTTCTTAGCGAGCTTTGCACAAGCCGAATTGATGTCAATGTCGTCACGCGATCGAATAAACATCTGGATATCAACTTCCTCGAGGACCAAAACAACATCTCCACCCAATTAGTTCAGGATGTTGCGGCTGCTGCAGAGACCGCTTCTGAGAAATCCATTGTCGTCATGCAGGCCTCCCTGTTGTTTTCCGCTTCAATCACGACGGCCGGAAACAATTGACGTTAGGAAGATTCTCCCTTCGAGTCCTCAACTATTAGAAATCCGTCCGTATTTAACCAGAGCCAAAACCTTCGATTCTCTATCCTTGCCCCCGATATCCTCTCTAGCTCGCCCGTTACGACCGGATCTTCATAGTCCGACACCGTATTCACGCATCAAGGCTGTTTCTTTCCACAGTACGTACGTATTCGCTTGCTTCAAGCGTAAGGGTCCCGAAATCACGATTCCAACAAAAGCTTACTGGGATGGAAAATCTCGATACAGGTATCCGAAACCACAGCAGTCCAACCCTGAGGCACCCAAACCTAAACGTCGACGGGTCCTCCCTTTGATTTCAGAGCGAGAAAATATTACAAATCTGCCCAACGTTCTCACCGTAACACGGCTAGTAGCGGCTCCTGTTATTGGTCATCTCATCCTTCACGACCAACATTTATGGGCCGTCGGTCTGCTCGCCTATGCGAGTTTGACGGACTTGGTAGATGGATATGTGGCTAGACGTTGGAATCTCCAGACCGTAATCGGAACCGTTCTCGATCCACTCGCCGACAAGCTTCTCATGACCATCCTAACGGTCTGTCTAGCTGTTAAAGGTGCTCTTCCTTGTTAGTATAACTTAACCAATCTTTTGAAATCGACTCAGAAGTACTTATGATTGGCGTTTGAACGTCTTAGTATGGATTGCAACTCTTATTCTAGGAAAGGATGCTGGTCTTGGAGTCGCCGCGATATATTATAGATGGATATCTCTTCCTCCACCGAAAACTTTCTGGAGATATTGGGATTTTTCACTGCCAAGTGCCGAAGTAAAGCCGACAACCATTAGCAAGGTAATCCATCGATTCACAATGTAGCTCGCTGGTTATAAAATTCCTACCCCTTTTTCTTGTTAGCTGACGGGTGGTAGTATAACACTGCGCTCCAACTACTCCTGCTCATGGCTGCTACCGCTGAACCATTGGTTGCAATGGATGTCTCAACCACTATGACAGCGCTCCAGTATGTTTTCTTCTTTTTTCGCCTTATGTCGCATGTATTGATTACTAACAGATATTAGGTATACGGTTGGGATAACTACTGTCTGGAGCGCATTATCCTATGTATATACGAAAGACGCTGTACGGATACTTTCTCAAAAGCAAGAGCCACAGTCCGAGGAGCCAGAAGAAAAGAAATCATCATAGCGCAAACCCTTCGTCGCTATTTCTCAAGCACTTATTTAGCCAATTAAAAGAAAGAAAGAAAGAAAAAAAGGAAACAAGGCTTAATGTATATAAAAATTAATCAATCATTGGGATCTCTATATCTCGATGAGACTGAGATTTTGCTTGTAACCATGTGCAACCCGATAACCCGCGGATATCCTCTCGGTGAGGATAAATCGTAGCCTCGATTTGATAAATCGATTCATTGGCTCAAACTTGTAGCTAGTAGGCAAGAGGTCGCAACCGTGTTGCAAGAAGCCGTTGCGCAGGGGGAGGGTTGTGCGAGACTACAAGAAGCCGCCGCTCTCGGTTATACAAGGAACGTCTAGTGCCGAGACTGCAAGGGACGAAATTGTACGGTTCCCTCAAAGGTTCAGAGCCTCATGTCAGACTATACAATTCTTTTCAATACCTCCAAACGCCGTTTAACCATAATACCACGATGGCTAGCTTAAGAGTGAGTGAATATCTTGAAGCAGGTACCTTTCTAGGGCTGACTAATAAATTCAAATGATTTTCTTCAAAGTCTCGGTGTTCCAAAGTTCTCGCTATCGGACGAAACTATGCGTATAGCTTCACTCTGCTACCAAAGACCCACATTGACTCGCACATGCCGCTGACAACCCGATCATCGGAGAAATAGCGACCACATCACCGAACTGAACAATGCGAGACCTAAGCAACCTTTCTTCTTCTTAAAACCGCCATCATCGATTCTCGAACGCGGCGGCGGCCCGGTTTTATGCCCAAAGGGTGTCAATTTACACTACGAAGTGGAACTCGGTTTGGTCATGGGAAAGCAATTGAGGGACTTTGATGAGAATGACTCCAAAGGCGCTCTCGATGCAATCGCGGGATACGTTGTCGGCATCGACATGACGGCTAGGAATATCCAAGACGAAGCGAAGAAGAAAGGCCTTCCATGGTCTACAGCTAAGGGTTTTGATACTTTTACTGTTCTCAGCAATTTCATTCCAAGGTTGAGACCCAATTGAGAATCACATGAAATCATGAGGTATTATTATTGGAGCTAATATCTTCTATAAAAATGCAGGTCTAAGATTCCCGATCCACACGAGGCAGAGTTGTACCTCTCCGTCAATGATGCTATGAAGCAGCAAGATTCGACGAACCTCATGTTGTTCCGGATTCCCAGATTATTTGCACATATTTCACAAATAATGACTATCGAAGAAGGTGACCTAGTTCTCACGGGTAAGTAGAAGCTATCCCAAGGGTTTTAGATCCTGCCAATGCTAAGCGAAAATACGTAGGAACTCCAAAGGGTGTTGGTCCAGTGAGGGTTGGCGAGAAAATGAAAGCTGGCATCAGGTATGATGGCGTTGAAATTGAAGAGGGTCAAATTGATGTCGATGTGGTGGAGAGGTCTGGACCCTACGCTTTCAAGGAGACCTAATCGTACGAAAATGTGTGATGGATTCATGAAAGAGTAGATATCCAACAACCGTCTTGGCTCCGAAGTTAAGTACTCCAAACTAAGCGGCTTCTCGTGTGAGCAGCCTGGCACGTCACTTGGTCATATTCGTCTTGATATCCTTTGATGAGTGCTAAATAAAGCTAGGGTATGAAACGATGGAATTCGCTTCATGTGATGCAAACAATAGGGGCTTTGTGCCCCGCTCGTATTATAACTTGCTTGTAGAAAGGAAAAGTCACGGTTCACCAATGTACTTGATAACAATGATACACAAGCCTCTGTCAATTACAATTTGCATACAACTACTTGTAAGCCCTCGGCACTCCATGGGAAATCACCTTTTTCTGTGCCCGAATACCAACCCTCTTCGATCAATTCAGTTTCAAGGTTTATCCAATAATCACTCTTTCCGCCATCCCCGCTCTTGACATCAAAATCGCCTAGCCGAGCTTGAATAACTGTTGGAGAGACCTGAAAGACAGTCAGTATCAGGCCGGAGCACAGTCACCTCATATATGTTTTCTTAATATTCTCACCTTGACGAAAAAAGTGCAATCTCTCAAAGTCATTGCGGTGAGGAACTCTTTTGATGTATGATCGGCCTTCAAAATCCCGGTTGGGTCGAGAGATGCTTGTAAGTCCCGTAGAATAGAAAGCTGGGGCCCATTTATCAGAGCCTCTGTGATTCTTGTGACAAGGTGTTCATCGTTGTTCCTTGGGGCTTTCAGTATTTGTTTAACCGCATTTGTGTTTCTCTTCGGATCTTGAGATATCAAATCGAAGGGACAAAGTCCACGCCATTCAACGATCTTTCCCTTCTTTGTTGCTTCGGAGTATTTCTTTAGCCTCAATGCGCAAGTTCTGCATCGTTTCCAATCCTCCGGGGCATTAGGCGACTGCGTCAACCACTTGGCCTTGAACTCGAGGAGAAATTCGCCACGAGATATATCCGGTGTCATGTCCTCGACTAGAAATGCATAATGTTCTTCCATTTGTTGTTCCGATGGACGTGGATCACCAGCTAGATATAAATGCTGGCGGTGAATGGGACGAGCTTTTGTCTCTTCTAGAAAGCGCAGCGCATCATTGGCCCGCGAAACCAACGAAGGGGGTAGCTTGACGAGCGTCTGACCAACCATAACACCTAGTGGGAATAAAGGCATTATGACGGTGGAAAGATATTCGTAGGCCAACAGATTTGACTCCGATGATGGAAGGCATTTCCTGAGACGGAGCAAGACGTTACTGTAACCCGGGGTGATTTGAAGATTGACATCATCAGATTCGCCACTGATTTCAGCGTCAGGGTCGATTTCCGAAGGAGGAGGAGTTGAAGTTGAGTATTCCTCTTTTAGAGTCGGCGGTGGGGTTGGCGCTTGTGGTAAAGAGATGCGCCAGATGACCTATGTACATTTCCAGAGACTGTGGTTAACATGTTCTTTTTCTATAATTTGATCGTAAACATTTGAAAATTGGGGACCGAGGTATTCGAACAAAACAAGATACAAGATGCACAAAGTTCTCACGACTGCAGCGAGAGGCCTTAGAACTTACATTCGCAGCACCTTCTGCAACATATTGCAAAGTAAGTTCTTCGGGGAGAATTGGAATAGGTTCTACGGGCATCTTAACTGCACAGTATCAAAAAATTGTCTGTTGAAGATTTTTATCTGTGCGTGCATATATATATACATATATTGGGCGGGGTTTCCAAGCGGAAAAGTCAGCCGTTCGTTCAGCCACTAGCTACTCGCAGTGACATCCGTAGAATACCCGATCGCCGCCTCGTAGCTGCGTTTTATCGAGCACTCCAGTGTTCTTGGGTGCAAGAAAGTTGTCTTGTCGCGTCGTTGTCGCGTCGGTGTGGCGAGGGAATTTGCAAATGGTTTGTTTGGAGACTTAAATTAAACTCTCATCTTCAATGCAATGTTTACTATAGTACATACTAGTCTTGGGCTTTCAAGCGTCGCTAGCCTTCCAACCCGCGGTGCATGTATTATACGTACCCAACCGTACACAAATTGCAGCTACAGGCATCACTGTCAACGAAGGAGCCTCATTCGCTTTTGAGAAACTTGTGCGAAGCCGGCTAGCTCTTGAGTTCTACGTACTTTTTCGGCTACCGCAGAGGTGATTGGATGTGGCCTGCCAGCCACTGTGGCTGGTTAGTGTGACGTGGAATATGGTGACCGTATCTATACTTACGTATATATGTCGCTCCAGAGCCAGAAGAGCGACGTCGTGACAAGCCAGTCAGAATTGCCTTATCAATACTCAATTATCATTTTCGGCCAAACTTGAGATTGATGCCTCCTCCTCCTCCGCCAATCGCTGGAATGTGGGCTAATTTTATCGATAACAAGATTCAGCTGCAAACCCTTCTCTGGCGATCGGAACAAAAGCATATTTAGTCTTCAGAAGAAACGACGGGAAAGAAGGGTGGCTTGGCCAGCTGCTAGCTCGTATTCAAATCCCAACAGGTTCTAATCTGCATGGACGGCAGGAGTGTAACGTTCCTAGTACTACGAGAAAAGTACTCACTTAAGGACTTACTTAAAATACTTATATGCAAAATAATCTTTGCGACTAACAACATCTTTCTGGCCTCGAGACTCAGATAGTCTCGGGGACGCTACGAGACCAAACAGACAGGAAACAAAGTCTTTCGGGCCTTGCAAATATCCTTGTGGATGTCTGCATGCGTGCTGACGCTATTCTTTCTTATCGGCTTAAAGTTTGCAGACCCGAAGCTGATTCCTTGCCCAATCATATGGTACCATCCGGTTTCTTAGAAATGTCAGTGTTAGCGGTTCTTCTCCTTCTTTTTCTTCTCTCTCTCTTTTTTTATTACAAGGGAAAAACAGTTCCAAGCTGCGTCAGAGTGGAAGGTTATTGGCCGGAGCATTGTTGGTCTTTGTCCGTTTCTACGTATATGTATGTGAAGTATATCTTGTGGGGCAATCTTTGGTACCCGTCGCAATCTGGAGATAAAACCATTTTATATTCGGAGAATTGTATTATCAACAGATATAATTGATATGCATCTTCCTTTTCACCAGCCTGACGCCTTTTTCTTTTTTCCCTTTCTATTTGGTAAGAAGCCCGAGGCGCTTTTGCCTTCCTTTCGTAGGAGCGAGTGGGGGTTTTTTTTTTTTTTTTTTTTTTTTGGGGGGGGGGGGGGGGGGGTGTTGTGCAAATTCTTGGATTGACAATGCAATGGGCATGCGCATGGATGCAATGTCGGCCGCTGCGAACTCGTAGCTGTATGTTAAATACTTAAGTAATTCAGTACTTCATGCGGTGGATAATTATAAATGTCCGCGTGCGGGCTGGGTGCAATCTTCAAAGCTTGACGGTCACAGTGCGGAAATGTAGAGAAGCTTTCCAAACCCTCCGAAGATTACGAAGTCCGGCCGGGCGTTCAAACATTCAATGGTGCTTCTCGCCAAAAGGACAGCGAGATACTTGTGATCAAAGTCTACCGGTTGAGAGATGGGTAATTGATTTGAATGTAACATACATGCGGACATGCTTAACATGGCAGCGATAATTGCAAGATGGGCATGAGA
The DNA here is from genome assembly GCA_012184315.1 of Arthrobotrys entomopaga. NCBI lineage: Eukaryota > Fungi > Ascomycota > Orbiliomycetes > Orbiliales > Orbiliaceae > Arthrobotrys > Arthrobotrys entomopaga. Next base: position 51,916 of record LDDX01000149.1, on the reverse strand, counting down.
TGTTTCGGTGTGTGTTTTGTTCCTTGACGTCGATGGTCTCATGAAAACCAACCCCTGAGCTAGCTAGTTCACCCTGCTGAAAACAAATGCCCATTCCAAGCATACTTAAGTACTTAAGTACTTAATACTTTAGAAGAAGAGTAAGAGGAAGAGGAACGAGAGAAGGGGGAAGTCAAAACACATGCCCGTGCCTGTAGGTAATAATGTACAATGTAAAATGTGCTTCATAATTAATATCCCCCATGCTTGATTGATGGGTAAAAAGAGTTAGTCCCACCGGTCAATAATTTGAGCAGACGTAATAATCGATCGATCGGGACACAAGTCAAAAAAAAAAAAAAAAGGCACACGGCACTCTGGGTTTTTGTCTGAATGCCGGCCAACTTGCATGTAATTATATAAGTAAGTACTTACTTACTTAAGTACTTACATATTATGATATTAACAAAAATTGGCTGTCCCCTTGCCTATTCTGTCGCCCTCCAGCTTGATAATTCTAAGCGAAATTTACTTTTTTTTTTTTTTTTTTTTCTTATTCTCTTATTCTTTTGCTTGCTTGTTTCTTGGCCCGCACGCCCCGGCCACACTGCCTGCTGCCAGTACATGTATGTATGTACTCCGTAATGTAACTGCCTCTCAATGCGCAAGCCGGCCAATGGAGGGTGTTATTTCGCAGATGGCTTTGATGAATCTTGCAATTGCCTCCTCAGACCAGTCAGTCTCTCAACTGGGAAACCGTTTCATTTCAAAATTGCAAGCATGTGCGGTGGCTCTCACTCACGTATCTCCGGTCCTTTTTAACCCCCATAGCGTTACAGAATTCCCGCCTCCCCTTCTCTCCCTTCTCTCCCTTCCCTCCCACACGTCTTAATTATTCCTTCGTTCTTCCATTGGAGCAGATTTATTTTGCAATCCGAGGGTACAAAGTACTTTCCTTCCTCCTTACCTCTTCCTTCTCACTCTCGTTCTCTCCATCTTCCAAGTTTTTCCTGTCCTTCGTTCGCCGGTACTTCTTTTTATTTATTTTATTTTATTTTATTTTTTTGAACTTCGAATACAAAAATTACAACCATTTAATCAACCCTTCTGGGCTTTCTGCTAACAATAGGATTTTGCTTCCATCGTAAGTAAAAAGATTTCATTTCCCTCCATCCTTCCCTCCCCCTTTTCTTTCGGCTCTAGCACTATATTCCCGCACGCGAGCTGTCCAGGGGAGACGGCAGTTGCAATTAGGGACAGTTGTGCATGATGAGAAGAGGAAAAAAAAAAAAAAATTCCACCGATGCCTCATGCGTGGCGCTTCTGGCGTTTTCGATTCTATGTTGCGAGATGTTTTCCATTTCATCCACGTATACCATCAAAAGGATTTCCATTGTCTAAACGCTCTCTCGATTCCGCTTCATCTTTCTCAATCCGTCGTGTTCGATTGCGCTCGGGTCATCCAAGATTCAGACAGTATCAGGGGGGGCGACAACGTTGGATGGCACACACCAAGATTAGCCAACGGACACCGGAACCGAACATCGGCGTGCGAATTCAAAATTGCTCAATTCGATTTCAATACGCAGTTTGCCTTGAGAAGGAGAAACGGCGAATCGGGGGAAGAACAGCAGACATGCGAATGTTGCAGCAGGCGCTCACGCTATCTGCTAACGAAGATTTGTTGGGCGGACGGGACGCTGGTTGTCGCGTCGTCGCAAACTTTTGAGCGACAGTGCAGTGCAGTGCACGTGTTGGGCGGGCAACCACAATCAATTTCGCAATGTTGTCCGATGGCGATTGATTGATCTGCTACGATGATGAGTCCCGCTGAAGTAGCGCTGTATTTACGGCGTATAATAAAACACTAGCCCACATTCACCTGCCACACACTCCCTTGGGGGTTTTTATGTCTGTGTATCGGAAGTGATAAAGATCCATCGGTCGTCGTACTTCTTTTCCTGCCTTCACACACACATACGCCCTTTCATAGAGCCCCTTTCGGAAACCACAGCTTCTCTCTCCCCCTTCAGAACCGACGAAGCGACGTCGAGCATCTCGGGATACCTTTGGGCGCTGGCGTAATTCGTCTCAATAGAACGTTCGCCCTCTGCTTTTTCACGCCCTGGTTTACCGCTTCCTCGTCTCTTGTCTCGCTCCAAAGCTACTTGTGTACTCTTTTCCTGTTGTTGTTCATCCACCCCTTCCCTTCCCTTTCCTTCCGGTGTGGCGTTCCATTCACGCATTGAGCTCAGCACGGGCGTGCATTCAAGCTAATCTAACGGGAATTTTCGTTCACAGACTGAATTGTAATAATATCGAAAATGTTGGGTAAACTATTCCTTACATCGCTGGCCGTCATCGGCGCCGTCAAAGGTTGGTGTTCTTTAAATCCTGGGAGAGTCACGTTGTAGATTGTCATGCTAATAGGGGGTTCTGCAGCCCAAGCCAACCCTTGCGGTGCTAAATCGATAAAGATTGAAGCTCAGTCTGATCTTGACGGACTGGTCACCTGTACCACCTTGGCTGGTGATCTTATTCTCGGGCCCAATCTGGTCACTGCTACCATCAATACCATCAGGACCATTAAGGGTGACCTGATTGTTGCCAATGCAGTGAACCTCCAGACACTAATTGCACCAGAGCTTGCCAGCATCGAGGGTACCTTCAACATGACATCTCTGACAGTCCTTGGCACCCTCACATTCAACGCCCTCCAGAGAGTTGGGGAAATATACTGGCAAACATTGCCAGCCCTCACCACCTTGGGATTTGCCGCTCAGGTCACCCAGGCTGACAAGGTCACCATTACTGACACCATTCTCGAGTCCCTCGATGGTATCAATCTCGTCTCCGTTCAACAATTCAATATCAACAATAACAGGTATTTGAAGGAGGTCACTGTCCAGCTCACCAACATCACCGACAGCTTGGCTATCGAATTCAACAGCCCTTCAGTTGCTGCCTCTTTCCCCAATCTTACTTGGGCCAACAACGCCACCTTCCGTTCTTGTGGTAGTGTCTCCCTACCCGTTCTTAATTCCGTCAATGGCTCCCTGGGATTTTTCGAGAACACCTTTGAAAGCCTCGTAGCACCAAAACTGACTGCTGTCGGAACTGGTACCGATGGTGGCGACATAACATTCGCCAATAACACTGCTCTCACCAATGTCAGCATGCCATTGTTGACCACAATCTCCGGAACCCTGCAATTCGTCAACGATTCGCAAGTTAAAGAAATCATGGGTTTCCCCAAGCTCTCTGTCCTCCATGGATCTATTGATATTAGCGGAGAATTTGACGAGTACGTTTATCAAAATTTTTATTTCAGGTGTTTGGAAAACTAGGGCATTCACTAACATTATCTTCCAGAGCCGAATTCCCAGCCCTCAAGGACGTCCGTGGTGGGTTCAATCTTCAAACATCTGCTCAATTCAATTGCTCGGACTTCGACGAGAACCTCAAGGGCAGTGTCGTCAAGGGATCGTATGTCTGCTCAGGTGCCGTCACGAACCCAGGTACCGAAGGTACTGACCCTACCACAAACGGAGGAAGCGGGGACAGTGGGAAGAAGAACTCTGCCGGAAGATTTACTGCGAACAAGTCATTCGCTGCTATTCCGGCGCTTGCTCTTCTCGTAGCCCTTCTGTAAATAAATACCTTCGCATCTTTGGGATTTCGTTTAATATGCCATGTTGTTTCGATTCGGAACCATGACCTCGTTTCCTAGTTTTGTTACACAGCAAAAGTGTCAAAACCGAAAGCAGTGTAACCTTTCCCCCTGTTTTTCTTTAGCAATTCAAAATGACATAGAGAGAATTCACTAAAATAATGGCCATTTGGAATTCGGTCTAAGCAAGCATATGCTTTGCCTCATAATATCGTCGAGGCTCGGCTATCAGCCTAGTATTTCTATACATCCATTCCTTTTTTTGGATCTACACGACCATGTTCGCTTGAGCAGCTGTTAATGATGATAACTTCGCCCTTCTGCTTCTCTTCGTACACCATTAGCCTTGCTTGTTTATCGCATTTGCAATCCGTTCCCTCTTCGTTTGTAATATTCTACATGCTGTTTTTCTCTCGTTTTCTTTGCACAAGGATTTCAGGGCGAAAGAATTTATCCGTCAACTTTTAGGTTCTTTTCGCTGTTAAAGCTGTTAATGTCATCAATGTCCGTTTTATTTGCGCTTTCACTTCTCCGTTCATAGGTTTTTGATAGATAGGGAATAAATTTATTTAATTAATTGATCGTTGAAACAATTGATTCGAATGCCAGAACAGAACTCAGGTACACTTGCTGAGAAAGGCACTGCAAGAGCCAAATCGTCCCTCCATTCAACATGCCGTTTGGTGCCCTGGAAAGTCGAGCAACTGAGGCCAGTATTGCCTGTCTATTGTTGTGTTCTTGAATAGGGTTTACCGTGTGTCAATTAGGTTCCAAATGTTGAAGGGATTCGCAAATGTGATTTCTCGAACCAAAGCAAAAAGAATGCGATCTAGGCCCGGGCTTTGCAACCGAGCTAGCCGGTCGTTCGCACATGATGCACTTGTGTGCAACTAGATCGGCGAACTCGCATTCCGTTGTCGCATCGAGATGGATTCACATAGCAACTTGAGTCCTCAGGAAGATTATACTGTTATCGACGTGGCGTGAGAGTGAGAGCTCACAATATCCCTTCGAAGGAGGATATGGGTGGCAATCGGGTGCTAATAAGATATGTTCTAGCTGTCTCGACCCCGGAGGTGGCAGCGAATTGCTAAAGGGAGCAACATTTCAGAGTCGACTTGAGCATGTGCGCTGAATGCCGCACCAGTTTCAAACATATTTATTTATCACATTCCAGATCAGACCCCAAGATTGCGCAATGATGGCAACTTTTTCGTGATGCATGACTTCTGGCCCGATTCACCACCACCACCCTACCACCACCATCTACTTCATCAGTTACGAAGGACCCGTGCTGCCGGTAATTTTCACCAAAATTGGCATCCCTCTTCACACGTATCTAACTAAGTAAGTACTATACTTAGTCTGCCAGGCACCAAGAAGTAGTGCTCGATTAGCAAGAGCCAAGTGCCCATCAATATCAGAAATCCGCTAGGCTAACCACATACATCCCTTCGATCAGCAACAACATTGAATTTTTAGGGAGATCGGGAGGCTATCTCGGTCTTTTGCTCTTGTCAACAACACAGCCCGTGTAGTATCCATCTTCAAACACACACACACACACACATCCTCTCTCTTTCTTTCTCTCTCTCTCTCTCTCTCCCTCTCCCCATTATTATATTCTACCATGGTTCAAGGATCTAGAAAGTGAGTTGATGAGGTCCAGGTGGTCCCAGTGATTGTAAATAAACATATGCATGCCGTTGTGTTCCAGCCATTTCTAGATCTATGGTATGGTTTATTCATCCCCGGTACGTGGACGGCTTGTTGCATGTTGAACATTGAACTCTAGGCGAACGCAAGTTAACGTTAACATGAGAATCGAATCTGACGCATAAAACGGATGGGGTGCACGATCTAGTGTCACATCGGGACCGGAGCATATGCTGAAAAGCAAGCAGGCCGTGGGAAGGGGGAAATGGTTCAATTCGATTGCAACACCCACACCCGCGCCCATACCAAATTATAATTACAGATGGTACGACCCGAAGTCATGCATCCATAACACGTAATGAATGTATTATGATGGGCATGGTGGGATGCGACAATAATTCGACCGACCAGGCATAAGTTTAGATGCAAGCACAATTGACCAAAAGTCATCCGCGATGTTTGGTGCTCCGCGGTCAAGGGATCACCGACCAGGACTCTTCATCCGCAATTTCGTAAATATATAATAGCTTCTGCTAATGTACTCGGCAAGGAACCTGAAATATAGCTTCGAAGTTCTTAATATATTTTTAATCGAAACCTGGCCAACAGCTAGATAATTATTATTGGACTGAACTACATATCGGTCGTCCCCTTTCGAAGAGGTGGAAAGCTTCTCCCGCTTTGGGGTTTAAGGGGATGGCGAATTGCCCCCCTGGGCACCAAGATAATTTGGTAACCTGGAGCACCGCCTTGCATGATAGCTTCTGCTCAAGAAGCAAGGAGACGTGGTGGGGACCTCCGCTGCCTGCGCAACCACGACTTGATTTCGCCGCTGGTCAATCTCGCATTTCCCAATGAAGACTTCGCTGGGTTGGTTGTACTTGGTCTGAGGTCTCATCTGTACTCCGCGAGTCCCGAAGATCGTAGCTGCTGCGCTCTCAAGCTAAAACTCCTGCAGGAAGTTTTCCACGGTCCTCTCTCAACTACCCTACGTTGATTTCCTTTTTCTTGTATAATTCACCCCCTCCTCTCTATTGACCATCTCCGGCTTCTGCACACAGAGGGGACGACGAAAGGGCTCTCTAGAGAGATTTGTCCCAGTTGAAAAGAGTATATTTTATTTAATTTTGCTCTGTTTTAGTTTTTGAAGACATCAAAACAAGGTGTAATGTGCTGGTGCCTGATCACCCGCTGTCACCCCAAGCTGATAAAGCACTGGCAGTCTACATATTCGCCGACAGGCCCCTTCTAGATCCAAGAAGAATTCAAGTTTTCTTGTTTCTTACATATTTTTTTTTTCCTTCTCCCCTACCCACATCCCGTCCTATCCGCCTCGCGGAGCATATTTTATACATACCATTCTTGAGCCACCTTGGACAAGCAGGTATACGTATATCGCACCTGATCCCACGATTTTTACCACCCTGATATTCATGCCAGCCATAGATATATGCATATACCATATATATATAAAATAAGAATAAATAAACAGAGGATATCCCTCCCGAGATAGCTCTGTTTTTTCGAGTTTATCACCCTCCTCATATTCTAGCCGTGGCATTTCGTTTTTCAAATTCGCAGGTCGAGCCAACTCCAACTATTCTCAAAATACAATGACTTTCTCTCAAGATAGCAGTGCAAACCTTATGTTACCGTAAGTCAACATCCCTACTTGATGTGAAGCCCCTTAGATATCAACTAGGAGTAACCATTCATCTCGAGCTCTTGATAGTTCCTGCAAAGATATCATAAGGGATGCAGCTGGCGGCGGTGGTCTGTGCGAAATTTATGATGGACAAGAATCGAAGGAGCCGGCTACCAGTTCCTTTGGTGGCAGTCCTGGTCAAATTTATCACGTCATCTCTTCTCAAGACCAACCTCGCGGGGAATATTCAAGACCTCAATCATCATACACACATAGTTTGAGCAACTCCTCGAGTTCTCCGGTCTCATTAATATCGCCCAAGCTATCTTCATTCTCGAGATTCATCTCTAAGAAGAAAGATAGCGCCGCCACTCAATACCATCCCTATAAGAAAGAATCCTGTTCTTATTCCATAGGTCATGGTGCTCTACCTCTTCCAGCATTAAAAACTTCTTTCGATCCAAGGAGCACAGCGGGCGCTCCTCGGTCGCCCCCCGACACTCGGAAAAGCTCATTCGCGGCATCCGACTCTTCCTCTTCATTCGGCCGAACAGGATTCACCTTTAGTGAAGAAGATGTTATGTCTATACCACTCACACCCTTGACGCAGCATTCGGAAGAAATGCAACCTGTTAAAGATGAGGCAACAATATTTGACTCTTCTTTAGCAGAACGGTATCAACAAGGCCAGGAGATATTGAAGAACAATAAACATTCGGCCGAGTTAGCAAAAGCTGCTCGTCGCAGAAAGGCACATCTGCAATCAGAGCAACGGAGACGAGAGCATATCAAAGATGGTATGGACCGTCTTGTCCAGATTGTCCCGGCTTGTCAGGACAGCAGAGATACCAAGGGTATATCAAAAGCTGCGATCCTAAAGCATGCGTACGAATACATTTATCAACTTCGTATGGACCTACAAGGCTTGAAGCAGCTCAATATGAATAAAGACAGAGAAATTGCCGAGCTGCGTCGCCGGCTCGCACTCTCAAATCCTCCCTCTCACTGGCGATGAGCTGTTAAACCTCCACATTTTTTTCTTTGCTTAATTTCTCTATATATGATACTATAACTTATTAGATTTCCTCATTCGTATTGTGGTCCTCTAACATGTAGTTTTCTGCTTGTGGAGGTATTTATTCGTTCTGAAAGTCTCGTTCTTTGCTCTAAGTCATAATTTCTATCACAAGTCTTTCCGTACAAGTTCTCCGATTTCCAGGCGTTAAGGGCGTTAGGGAAAATTCTTTATCCTTCGCAATAATTATTTACTTTCTGACCTCCAACTCACTGTCCTTCTACCCCCCTTCCTTTTTGCATGGTATTATTTGTCTATACCACTTCTAATTCCTGTCGGTCAGCTATGGCCTTTTGAGATTTTACTCCTATTAGTATCCCTTTGCTACTTCACCTCTTTTTTTGAATTCTTATTTGTTATTACAACGAATAATATTAACGGTCAATAAATTTACCGATCATCCAAGAGCTCGCGCTCGAGGCATCATTGATCTCGCAGTCACACTACCAATCAGGCGGGCGGCTGCGGAGTTCTTGATATTGCCCATTCCTACATACCGCGCCAATGTAGTCTATCGGCGACCTAGTTACATTCCAAGATAACTAGCGGTGGTCTAAAAAATCCAATTGCCAAATTTTCTAGGCTCCCACTCGAGCACTCGCACAGTTTGTCCTGCTGACATCGAAAGTATTTCCCCACCACCTCCTCCCCCCTCCAGCCTGCGACCCTGATACTGAAAAAGACCACGCGTGGGAAGTTCCTTTCCCATTCTCCCTCGCGCTGCTGAGAGTCGGTTGGCGTTATTTCGCGAGACACGGGGGCAAGAGAATTATGGATACCTTTCAATGTTTTGGACCAAGCCGAACGTCGAATGTCGAATTGTTTTTAAGTGGGACCAGTAAGTAAACCATCAACTGCAAAGCATGTATGCTCGAAACTCGTGGGGCACGGGTATATTACCTTATGCGTGTGAGACGCAGCTTCTTTGCTATTGAGGCCAGTACTGTCTACAAATCGAGACTTTTGATACTATATATCATGAAACAATGAACCATTCCGAAAGTTACTACTTAATTTTCGAACCTTCCTATAGTTATAGTTGGCTAAAGTGATACCGAAATTTTTATTTACATCCGTAAATTGATATCAACATAATATTTATGTCGAGGTGGCTGAATTTGGTTCATACCTGCACTTTGATATCATGATGCATCGATGCGGAACAGCGGGAATCGATATTATGATACATGAAACCTGGATTGACGTTACAGCATTCCTAGCTAAGTAGCTAGCTGCGAGTTGGTCATTTCTGCATGGCCCGCCATGTCATGCTCCGTATCTGTGCGCCCAGCAGCTAATATTATAATGAGAGGCGGGGTTTGCGAGATTGAACCTCGTGTTCATCAGGATAGAGTTACACTCGTGCACTCATGGTAGCGGTTATAGATGGAAAGAAATAGGGTTCTTCCATCACGCTTAGCTATGAAGTATTTTCTTTGTTTTGATTATAATAACTTAATCTGGCATGAGATTACTATTAATATACCTTGGTCTATATATATAAATGATGATAAAAGGATAAAAAGATAAAAACCTGGCCAATACTGAATATCTCTAAAACCCTCTAGAGTATAAGCTTTATAGTTTACGGAGTAGGATATCATGTTCACGAAGAATACAATACTCGGCCTAATAAGAGATCCATATGGCCATATCGAGATTTAAAGGCAGCGACCGACCCGGTTCACGGTTAACAAGCTTTTAGAAAATAGTTTCAGTTGGGAACACGAATAGGAAATCAAAGCATGCCAAACACAAGTCGCAAATGAATAATTCCGCCGTGAATCCTACGTAATTAGCTAAATTAGTTAACTGTCCAGTCTCCAGCTCACGGAAATGGGTCGCGGTGAGTGGCTGTCACAGTTAACTGAAGTTGTGTAACAACGGTTCGTGGGTGAGGGACACGGCACCACGGTCTAGCTAGTACTGAAATCTTCATAGTTGATTGATAAAACCTAGATCGGCATACTATTCGCATATATATGTAATATTGGAATTTAAAGTTTTTCTGCTCAGGCTTGTATTTCGGGTCCAATCAAACAACGGAGACGGAGATAAGTCCCCAAATATTTAAACAAACACAAAGGGGTATAAATAGCCTTCTATAGCATTTCCTTCGGGAGCTGCTACTAAGAAATAAGTAAATGTACATGTATACAAGATTTGAGTTTGATCACAGATGGAAAATTCGAGCCAATTTTATCTAGATTAACTTTCCAAAGCGGCGAATATTAAATTTAAAATTTCGGGATATTTAACTGTCCCTGTGTTGAATTTGGTACGTATCTGTGAAATATATTCGCAATCCCTCTTCATCTGTGAATAAATGTCCGCTCAAACTGAGGCGCTTTGAAAGGCTAGCCACAGTGAGACCGTAGTGTCTCCCACATCCCTCTGGCGTATCAAATCGTGTTGGGTGTTGTATCCGATTGGGGGACTATAGCCTCGGCACCTGTGCCGGCTTCTTCTTCTTTTCTTTTTTTTATTTTTTATTTTTTAAATTTATTTTCTCTGGCTTGCGCTTGCGCAATGCCGATGCATGCCCGCGAATCTCGCAAACCCTCCCAAGATATTTATATTTTTATCTCTTAAAAATTAATTGGATATGTCACATGGCCGGTTTTCACCAAGGGTAAGACCAATATCATAATATCAATTGTGATGTGACCGACTCTCGAAATTGATAATGTTAATTGCTGACGGATGGCAACAAGACGAGGAAAACGTTTGGCAAAGGATGTGATTGTTAAATTTATGGCTAATATATATATCGTGATTGGATTCTGATAGGCTTTCACAATGCCACTGGCGGCATTTATGATGGCAGGGATTCTTCTAGTGTACACCCGGGGCTCCATTCATCGCGCAAAACAGGACGCTCAAATGCGCTGGAAACAATCTGGAGAGGCTTACTCAAGTAAGTACTTTAGTTTATATATGATATTAACGTAATTAACTCTTTAATCAGGTATACAAGCGCATGAAGCCAGTAGCTCGGGTAGCTCACATCTTTCAACAGACCACAAATCGCAGAAATAGAATAGGCATGATTGACTACTTGGGATAAGGGGGAGGAAGAAGAAATAGTGACGTTATTATGTGGCGTTGGCCATATATATCCGCTGAGGTTGTAGGTAATGCTGGGTCTTCGAATTGTTGTCACAAAAAAAAAAAAAACATAAACATAACTTCGAGACAAGTTATCGCGAGCTCCCTATCAATGATAAAGCCAATTCGTTCGACGACAGTTGGTTGTACTCATATATGGCATCAAAGGCGAGTGGTTCTGCTTTGCTATTAAGGCGCTTAGTTACTGAAGAGTGTACCGCAAAGATCGGCGTCCAGTAAGATTCTATATCGTCCTTTTGTTCAAGAAGAAGAAGAAACAAATTTCAATCAATAAGATAACATTGAAAAGAACGAAAATATATGCTTTACGAATGTCTGTACATGTGTTGAAGGGTGATGTTTGAAAATCCTTTTATAAGGGATTACAAGAACAAGGGGTGTGAGGTCGAAGTGTCTGTTTTATTTTCTCGTCATGGCATCGAACATTTGGCGTTCCTCTTCTTCCTTCTCCACCTCTTCGATGTATGGACTTAGGTAAGGGACATCCTAGTAATGGCATTAACAAGAGAAGTTTTAATTCGCCGCAAAATGGGAGGAGGGGGAGTACCTCTTCCGGTTTAATCCATTCTGCTTTCGGTAGGATAGTATGCGTGATAGAACACTATTAAGAAGAGAATGAATATAGTCGAGATTGTGAGTAACGTGCTCCCATAGTCTTGATTACGATGCCGAAATATTTCGTACCTGTAACGCCCGGCGTAATCTAAAGGCTCGATCGTAGGCAAGACGGGGAGGCAGTCGCTTCAAAGCTGTCTGAACGGTAGCCGACTCCTCTCGTAGCAAATCTTCGTACCTGAACCGATACGCGGATTGTAAGCGTGATTGAACAATGGTCAACAATGTTCTCTCATCCCTAGACGCATCAGATCTTACAGCAACCCAACCTTCCGGTAACCAGCGAGTTCAACATATTTGGCGCTGATGGGCTTGATGATACTCAGCAGCTTTGGACGGGCGGTGATATAATTGAATATGACCTTCGCCGGCTTGGACAACGACATCGTGGCTGCGGGCGCGAAGTAGGGGATTCCTGGGGAGTAGTCGGGTAAACTTCGAATTGGTTCGATATCTGATGCAATACGGTATTCGTTGGTGGTGCCAAAAAGTACGCAGGAAAACGAATGCTGTTTGATTCGTCCGTGGAAAGTGTTGCCGTTTCTTGTTTGGATTACATAAGCTCACCCTCCCCCGCCAAATGAACGACGACATTGTCACGCTCATTCGTTCCGTTCCTGGTGTGTATATATACCATATACCAAACTGTAATATAAGTAATAGATATTAGATGGCGCAGCGTTCCCGCATCGACCTCTTCCACTTCCCCGTGCTCGTGCCGAACATCTCCGCTAGGCCGTGAGGGGACTCACAAAGTACTTATTTGCTATTCGAGTATAAGGCACCAAGTACTTCTATTTACGACTTTACTCGCTTCCACACCAACCGACGCTGAGCTCGAACGTTCTACTATACCGTTCATCGAGATTACAATATCAGTTCGACTCACTCTCAAGTACTCGATATACCTAAGTACTTTCCCAATATATACGATCTGACCTTAGAATCTCGGGTACCACCTTCTCAGTCCCTCTATATATCGAGTATTCTTATATATCATTGGGCTGTTGGAGAGGGGACTTAGCTACAGCTCTGGGAAGACTTATGATTTCTGATTCCTTACAATACCGCTGTCTATCCGCACTATCAAACCTGCCTTGCGCTCCCCTACCAAATGCTACAAAAAACACGGCTCAGCTTCGCGCTATAGATATTCCTCTCCAATCCGTTGGAAACAGACTTCCCCAAAGGCATGATCACAGGGTTTTACCTAGAAGCACCCTCCAACGCCTTCCTCCCGAGAGACTACCATTTAAATTCGAAAATTCACCATTTTGGAGCACAAAGCGATGCAAACAAGACGGCGTCCTAAGACCTCCCAAGCCTACCCTGACAGTGATCATACCTCCCAGGGAGTGAAGAAAAACGTCATCTCGCTAGTTCCCCTCAAGACCAGTGGTTCTGAGTTTAAGAAAAGGACCGGCGCACCTTCTACGCCCTCCCCCTTCCCTTTGAGCTTGGATAATCCGATCCATTCATCCCTCACGACCTTTCCCAGTTTGCAGCACAAGCTCTGCCACCCACGTGTTGGCTTTCGTCTCAATTCTCCAATTGGCTATCGGTTCATCTGTGGCTGAGGTATGTCCAATGGCATCACTGTATATGCATATCATACTGCTACCTTTACAATTCAATCACTAACCTGTCGCCACTAAAACTAGCCTTGACAATGATGGAACGTTCGACAAGTAATCACCTCACCTTCCCCAAAGCGTCGGATGCCTCGCAAACCCGTGGGAATACCAACAACGAGTCCGAAACGGCCAAATACTGGTCTCATCCTGCGCCCGTTCTGCCCAGAGACCCCCCTAAATATCATCTCACTCCTGGATTCGTCCACGCTTTTTCTGGTGCAACTGCGGGGTTTGCCTCGGGTATCGTCACATGTCCTCTCGATGTCATTAAAACTAAGTTACAGGCACAGGGAGGGTTCGTACCATCTATACGACCAGTTGGTGGCCGAGCTGCCGGAGCGTCAAATCTCCACCCGACACCGGGCGCAAACTACAAGGGATTAGTTGGTACGGCCCGCATTATTTGGCGAGAAGATGGGTTTATCGGCTTTTATAGAGGTCTGGGTCCAATAATTTTGGGCTACTTACCTACTTGGGCGGTCTATTTTACAGTTTACGAGAGAGCGAAGAAAATATTGAAAGCAGAAGGTACCGGCTAATGTTCGACTGTTTGATATCCGATATAACAGAAATCTGGCTAACGTGTTCTGGAACAGAGAGCAAGAATCCTTGGTTTACGCACATAATATCTGCTATGATTGCCGGAGGATGTTCCACAGTTTGCACAAACCCTATTTGGGTCATCAAGACTCGATTGATGTCCCAAGCTCACCAAAATACATCCACACATCAGGCGCCCTGGCAATACAAATCAACGCTAGATGCAGCTAGGACTATGTATAGAGTCGAGGGTGTCAGAGCCTTCTACTCAGGGCTTGCGCCAGCTCTTCTTGGGTTGAGCCACGTGGCAGTCCAATTTCCTCTTTATGAAGAATTCAAAAGGATTTTTCGAGAGTCCGAATCTTGGAATAGTAACAAAGGAGAGTTTTACAATGTGACGGGAATTCTCGCTTCTAGTATTCTCAGCAAGATATGTGCTAGCTCTGCGACATACCCCCATGAAGTTATTCGAACTCGTATGCAGACGCAACAGCGTGTTAACGGAAATGGCAAATCAGCTACGGAGCCGTTCATCCCAAGATATCGTGGCGTAATACATGCTGTCAAGACAGTTTATTGCGAAGAAGGCTGGAGGGCATTCTACGCTGGCATGGGTACAAATATGGTTCGAGCAGTTCCAGCTTCTGCAATGACTCTGTTAACATACGAATTTATGGTCAAGGAAATGGGTGCTTTCATTGAAACCGGTGCTCAACAGTAAAATTTAGGGCAGATGGCCAGCGCTCTTAATCGACACCAGGTTTGTGTTTAGCAAAGCATCCCCATATAGGTTGAAACTTGAATGTGTTCGAAAGCTGTGAACATGCGCATCCTGTTTTTTTGATCTTATCGAGTTCTCATCAGATCTTCCCACCCTTTTTTACTGTCATATGAATATTCTCCGTTTTGAGTCTCTTCATACTCTTTTTACTCCTCGCGGTCTTCTCACCACTTTTCTTAGAAATATCAACATATTGATATATTCTCATTTGAGTATAGGCCCGTTTACAATCCCGCAACATCTGGGCTTTCTCTATTTCATGATTTCATCGATTCGCGCTTAACTTATGAACACAGAGACCTTTTTTTTCTTCTCGTGCACCCACCTGGGTCATCGTATGGTTTTTCTTTTCTTTCCTTTTTCTTTCTGAGCGTTGCAATACCCGCGCGCGCTCGTTGTATTTCACATACATGTACATTATTGCAATAGATTGGTGTCAAAATCAAATCCCAGTTCGAATCCGTTCAGTTGTACGACGAGCTTAATAAGCCGAGAAACGCCAGGACAAAACCCAATTCTCCACATCGCATACCATATACACGAAACTGCGGACCACCACCTCCTCGAATTTACGCGCCCTCGTCTGAATAACATACCTTATACCACTACCAAAAATGGCCTCCGGCTCGGGGAGGGGGATGACATCCCTCTACGCAGACCTGCTAGAGCCCGAACCTACTAAAGATAACCAACAAAAGACCTCAACAATCTCGAAATCCCCCGTCATCTTCGCGCCTAGCGACGCTTCTCCTCCACTTTCTACAGCAAACGGCAACGAACAACCTGCTTCCACAAAGAAGCAAGTATCATCAGCCGGTATTCATACATGTTATCCGTCCGCTTGATTTGATTGTGCAGGCCCTTCCGTTTTCACGTCTTGCATTCCTCTTCTCATCGTTGATGAGCTTGAGATCGATGTGATGGTGTTTGGCCTAGCCTTTAGGTCCCTTTCGTACCTTCTACAAGAGCGATCCATGGCTAAAACTTCTGTCTTGTTGTCCCATGATTTGGGGGTTTTCTAAACCATAGCTTTAAGGTTCCAGCCTATACCACGTCGTCCCCAGCCCACCTTGCAGAAAGGGACGAAAAGAGTTGGGATAAACATCCCAGCAAAGCAGCCCAAATCCGATACGCATCGCGATCATCCAGACTCTCTTTCTACGCCAAGCGGAAATACGGCTGCCGCCCGCGCCCCGATAGTTAAAAGCACTCTTGAGGACTGGGCAACAAATGACGACGACGATGTGAATGGGTTTTACGGCGGTGGCTCAAGGCAAAGAGGGGGTAGGAAGCGAAGAAAGAAAAATAAAGACAAAGAATCCGAGAAATCAACCCAAAGCTGGGGTGCTACCTATGATCCGTCACGGCCTAATTTGTACGAGGAATATCGGGAAAGCGAGGAAAAGGAGCAGGAAATGCACGAATGGCGTGATAGGCTTTATGGAAGACGACGCGCATTCAGCTCCGATTCCTCGGAGGATGAGGGTGTAAGATTTACAGGAAATAGTAAGTCCCCTTTGTTCTAGTTTGTCCGTAGTAAAACTTCTAATCACCAAAATGTCGTAGATTTTGCGCCACCTCCGAATCTTGCATTCGCACCACCACGAAGTCTAGATGAGGCACTTTCACAACAATCTCAAAACGAAGCGCTGCCACCGTTGTTTGAGGCGGCTACTGGCGACGAGATATGGATGATGAGAGCAAGAATGACACAGCAAGCGCCAGCAGCACTTGACGCCATCCCTTACGCGGACGGAGGGTGTCGACTTCCCGCTCCGGTCGACATCAGCGAATCTACCTCAGATTCTAAAATGAAGGCTGAAAACGGCCTTCCTACTCCCTTTCCAGGCCCTACTGGAAGCACCTCTAAAACTCAAGCACCAACAATATCGCGCGCTCCGGTCATCTACGATCTACCCCCTGCACGACCAGACAACATTTCTGAAAATCAAACAGTCGAGTTTGATTTAGATGAAGATGAAGCTAATCATTCGGATTTCCCGTCCGACTCTAGTGCCAGTCGGTCTATTCGACCTGGGCAAAAGGGATTTGCAGAAAGGTTGATGTCCAAATACGGGTGGACAAAGGGAACTGGTCTCGGAGCAAACTCATCTGGAATGGTACACGCACTTCAGGTCAAAGCTGCTAAGGGTAAGGACAACAAGGGCGTTGGGAAAATCCTCAACAAGAATATTAAGAAGAATGAGGAAGAGGAAGGAAGGTTTGGTAAAATGAGTGAAGTGGTCGTTTTGCATAAAATGGTGGATGGCCTTGAGAGCGAAGACTTAGCTATTCTTATACAAGAGATTGGGGATGAGTGTTCTGAAAAGGTAACAAACATGATTGTTCTATCAGAAGGTGGATGTTTCGCAAACTTACAATTTCATGTAGTATGGCCGTATCGAGAGGGTTCAGATCGTTCACAGGAAGTCCGATGAGATTCCATCGAAGGTTTTTGTCCAATTTACAAGCCAATTGTCAGCGCTCAGGGTAAGCTTTCGGTTATTCTTTCGCATATTTGATTCGCATTTATGTAAAGTTCAATCCTATGAAACGGTTGAGGAACAAAGGATTGAGGATGACTTGGGCTAACCTTCTTTTTCCTTTTCTTTGAATTTCTTCCTCGATCGGATTTAGGCTGTTAATGCTCTGGAAGGAAGGATGTTCAACGGTAATACCATCGAGGCAAGGTTTTTCGATGCGGAGAAATTTGAGTCGGAATTTCTTAGCTAGCAACATAATTTCATCTTGGTTGTGGTGGTGGTGTCCAGCTCCAACTAGTTGGAGCTCTCATGAAGAATATTTTATTCTGTTGTATCTCAAGTAATTTATATAAACCTACTCCCAGCCATCAAACGGAGTATAAGTTTTATATCCCAGTACCCGAGTGCTTATAGATCGTATTACCTACTTAAGTACTTACTTAAGTAAGTATATGCACGTTCGTTCATTTTGACCGCCAAACCTGGTGGGCGCACCCGAGCGGACGCTCTCAAATTTGACCTGATTCGACTTAAGCTTGATCTCCCGGCCGGAAACGAGAAGAGTACTTAAAGGGGAGAACTAAACCTCCCCACGCCAGAAACTACCCCGCGCCCTCGGTCCCATCATCAACATCAACGACTCGTCCTCAATAAAAATCAGACGTCACTCGATTCCCGAATCCAATGCTTCCTGCTCAAAGAAATAAAATCGACATCAGCGTAATTCCCCGCTTCCTTTCGCTTACTTGAAGCCTTTGGCTCGGTCGAGCACCGTCTTGCTAAACAAAAACCTCACAGTCTCTTTCCGAGGAAGAGCAAAAGCTGTTTCGCCTCTATGGCAAGCTTCCC
Source organism: Arthrobotrys entomopaga (assembly GCA_012184315.1). Lineage (NCBI taxonomy): Eukaryota > Fungi > Ascomycota > Orbiliomycetes > Orbiliales > Orbiliaceae > Arthrobotrys > Arthrobotrys entomopaga. The sequence goes on along the minus strand of LDDX01000149.1, from coordinate 33,860 downwards.
TCTAAAAAGGACATACTGAGCAACAAACTCAAGGCAAAACTACCTCTCCTTCCCCTTCTCCGATGCCACGAACGATTCTCCACATTAGCTAACACACCCTCCACAGGAACGAAAATACTTCGACTCGGGAGATTACGCCCTTTCGAAAGCTGGCAAGGCCTCCGATGTAGGCGTCACGCAAATCGGCTCAAAGCACCCCCTCCCGGAGAACATCCCCCATTCACACAATTCTTCTGGTTCAGCTACCGGCACGCCCTCCGGCTCTATAAGTGGAACCTCAGGGCCTCCCTTCAAAGAAGGGCTTCTCCAAAAGAAATCGACAAGTCCAGAACCAGAGGGCGACGCACCAGCTCAGGAAACGGCTGAAGAAACCGAGTCCCCAGTTTTAGAACAGAAAGAAGAAGAAGAGAACAAGGTTCCAATGAGATGGCGTTCCCAAAGTTAGAAAATTTGGTTCTCAGTCCACATCAATCTACCCACAGCAATATCACACACATCCCCGCCAATGACAGGTTCCTATCTCGATAGATTCTGCCGTACTCGGTGCCCTAGAATCTCTCAAGCGACTCCATGATGAACTGGATGCTCGATTAACGTTGGTCATATTGCAATTATTTTCATGTTTGCATACCAGGAACGCTCACTACCTAAACGCCGACAGTTTTATTCTGCATCTCAAGATCAGTCAAAACATCACGATGACCGACAGCTGACAACTAATGGAACATCCAAACCTACTTCTTTCTACTCCTGCAATGCTGTTGTGTTTTGAGTGCCACATTCGGCTTACATCTCATCTCTCCGTTTTGTTTTAATCTCGATCAAGCTAGTTTACTCACTTACGCCTCGTATCCCCCATACTGCTAGGGTTTATTCTCTCTTTTTCTTTTGGTCCCCTCCTAATTTCCCAGTGAAGCCTTTCCATTTTCTGTGTGCTTCTACATGCAATTTCGTCCTTTATATTGAGAAATACCAGCAATGCCGAAAACCTGTCTAGCAAGAATCTTGAGTCCCTTCACCTGAGATTCCAGCTCCTTTATTTTGCACTAACCCTGCCCTTATCGTTCCGTGTCCATTGCTGGGGTTTAATTTGATGGTTTGCGCTGCGAAAAATTACAAAAGTAAGCTCACAATCATTACTTCGAACGCCTTGTTTCCCCGCTCTGATGATAGTTTAAGGATTGTAATTGACCGAAAGCACGATTTGCTTTCGTTGATAATTCTTTCTTCATAGTTTTACACCTTTGTCTAGATCCTATCTAGCTTGCATTGGTGTATCCTTCTTCTTTTTTTTTTTTTTTTATATATTTTCATACGAACACGCTTTGAAAATTTGGGTTAGCTCTAATGTACTTATAGCTCGCAATCATTTGATATACAGACTAGCATGGCGTGAGAGCATCTGCTGTAGTCGTTGTGGTAAAACAAGTAGCAAATACGAGACCGAATTAAAGCTTAAGAGAACCAAGGTCAAAAGTCCAATCAAACAAGAGAGATGCGGCTAACGTTTGCCTGAGCACATCATCATGCAACACGCAACGCGTAACATTCAACCAGCTTGGCTTGAAATTTATCATACGCATTTGTTTACTTACTAAGTATTTAAGTATTTAAGTACTTATCTAGCCCGGGGGAGCACTATCGAGCATTTCTTGGTCCCAGCCGAGATTCTCTTTCTATATCCAACCAAATGCATGAGCTAACGCTCTTCGCTCATGTTCCGACGCCAAGGGTCCACCACGTTGAACGCGCCTTGACAACCGTGAGCGGTATGCGGGGCGTCCCGTTATTCGAGCATCATCTCATTTATAAACCCAAAAGAAATCGACAGTCGGTCGGCGGTAATACAGCAGGCAATGGGAGCTCCGGTCCGACAAATCCGGCAGGTGCTGGTGACTTTTATTATCTCAAGCTAGTTACGGAAATCCCACGACACGACGACACGACTCAAAACCAAGCAGCCATGAACCGCGGTGACAATCAGGGAAGCGATGTGATGGATATCGACTCCGGGCCAGCTGCTGAAAATCGCGCAAATGGAAATCATGAGAAAGGTATGATCTATGACGTTCGGGAACAAAAATGGGCAATTCGCTTCTCGGACCTGCCTGAGGTGAACGGAAAGCGGCCAGTTACATCAAGGATGATCCACAATGCAACAGTTCACGATGGCGATACTCTAGCTTTCGTCGATAGCTTAGGATACTCGTAAGTCACGGTAAACCAGAGAAACCTGTCTCGTACCGAAATTATTGTTAACCTCAACACTTCAAAAACTATCAGGTTGGTTTCGGAATACATTCTCGCAGGCTCCTACTTTGTATACCATAACATCTATATGACATTAACGAGAGCATTGCTGCCATCCAAACCCCTCTCGCCTTTCCCCAAAGAAGCACTTCAGCCACTAGATCCCGCGGACGCATATGTACTACAGGCATCGACCAGAGTTCTCAGCGCTAACGAGCAGGAAACAATGAACAAGGGCGTGGAAGAACTAAAGATGTTACGGAATGAGCTTAGAGGTGTTGTGGATTTGGAACCTGGTGATCGCTTGAGTCTTGACACAAGGGTTAGGTGAATTTATCATTATATTTATTATAATCTAGGGTGGGGAGAGGAGATATTGTCCTTTAGCAGCACTCTTGGTTTAAGGATATCTTGCAGAATTTGTTGATAACATGTCACCCTAAGACAGTTATCTGAAAATAGTTGTACACTGATATATGTATGTATGTATACAGATACACGCGATGAGCTCGCAAATTCATATTAGCAGCAAATCATAGAAAATAAGCGTAATGAGAAATCGTAGATATCAGGGGAACGACTCAAGGATCCTAAAAGAAAACTTGCGCTTGCTTCCCGACGGTAAATGAGCAGCAATCTACCAAAAACGCCCCAATGGTAAAGTAACGGTTAAAGTAAGAAAACTGAGCTTCTGACATAGAGATATCAAACCAATAAGTGAACTCGAAACCTCTTCTTCTTTCTTTCTTTCTTTTTTAGAATCATGAAGGAAAAACTAAGGTCATTCGATCATTTGGACTTACTTTATAAAGCAAGGATCTCGGGCCATCGTTATGAACGTTTTTCAAGTCGCTTGGGCAGCTCGCTCTCGCTCTCATCCGAGTCGCCGCCTATGCTATATCTCCCTTCACCTGGGGCTTCCCTATCGAAGACAGGGGAGGCAACATGGAGGTCATCAAGCTCACTCTCTTCAAACTCGGCATCTTCAATATCAGCGACCCTTCGCGATCGCTTCCCTTGGCTCAAACCAGTATAAGCAATCCCGTTCGTGTGGCCATCGGCCATACCCCTCCTCTGCTTCCAAACCCAGTAGCCCCATATCCCAGCAGCTATAACTACAATGACTAATACAATCTCGCCTGAGCGATAGTAAGCCTTCCATCGTTCTTTTTCGAGCTTTTCCTGCTCAGCCTTTTCTTCTTCATCAGTGAGAGTGTTGTTGGCCGGTATGGATCCTGAACCTGCGGTGCTACTTTGTTTACCACTGGGCTTCATTGGTATATGGCCAAGACCCTCCTTACTAACGCCAACAAAACGGTCGAGCATATCAAGCGACTGCATAGGAACATCGAATGGTACCATATGAGACGAGTTGTAGACAAGGACATAGGTTAGGTTTCTTGCTGTTTGGTAGTAGCCAGCGGGGTTGCCCTGGTACACCCACTCTGAGCGTGGGGCCCAGACCCCGGGACTAGTCTCAAAGCCTGTAGCACCATTCCAAGTCATGTTCTTGATCATGTTCTCAGTACCAATGTGGTTGCAGATAAGATCCTGGTCGCCGCTGAAAAGCATGATTTTCATATCTTTCAGGAGATCGGGTAGAAGTTCAATGGAGGATTTCGAATTTCTTGCTCGGAAAGAGCTACTGACAGCGCCCGAGCATTCTTCCCATCCTGTTAGCTTGTCGGGGTTGACATGGAGCGCTTTGACAACATCGGGTTGGCGGAGGTAAGGCGTTACATATTGGAGATCTGGAGGCCACGCCATCCCACAGGATGGATAGTTTTCTTTCAACCTCACGTCATACATATTGTAACATTGCTTGTGTCCATCTTTCTCTTCGTCCAGGCTGAGTCTGAGAATAAGCTGCAGAATTTCTTCACAAGACGTGTCTTCAATTAAGTTACCGTATTGTTGAAGGTGGGCGAGACATGTTGCTTGCTGAGCATCAAGCCTTTTTCCCACCTCTGAGTTGCGCTGAACAAGCCCGGCATTGTAGGCGAAGTCGAGATAGGCCGGATATTGGGTCTTCGGGTCGATCCAACCATTTCCAATAAGCAGCCCGGCAAGGTTCCACTTCTGAGCATTGATTCTGTTTCTTTCGGTGATAGCTTTGGCAATATAAGGTATGTGCTGGCCAGCATAAGATTCACCGGCTATCCAGATCTAATTCGTTCAGGGTCAGCACCTTGTCTATCGGAATGCTGAGGAATACATTTTACCTCATCTTTTTCATATTCCGGAAACAGTCTGAAGAACATTTCTAAGAAGGTCATGAATTGTTTCGCCATTTCGGGGAGTTCGTGTAGATAAGCATTCGAATTAACATAGCTGAATCCTGTTCCGACGGGATTATCGACGAAGAGGAGATTCGCAAATTCATGCCAGCTGCCTTCGTTGTATAATAGCTTGCCGTCCTTCACCCGATAAGGCCCAACCTCCATCAATGCGCCATCCATAGATGAGCAACCCGGCCCACCGTTGAGCCAGATTACCGTTCGCTGTCTCGCATCGATGTGTCGGTTTGTGACATGCCAGAAGAAGAGATTGGCATTTGTGTTTGCATCCACTTCTATATGCCTAGGGTTTTGTTAAGAAAACAGGTTTTGGGTAGGGGAATCTTGATGTTGGGGAAGAAAGCTTACCCTGAGTGCATTTTGAATGCACTATCCGCGGGTTCACCGGGTAGAGAGCGTATGAAGTAGTCCTTCGCGCATTTGTCTGCTGCTGAGGCTGGTGAGTGTGAGAAAAGCAAGAGGGATATGCTTGCCCTGAATATCGCACTCCAATAGCTAGAAAGTGAAGGCATCACGGGCAAATATATGCAGCCAAGCCAGGCCAGTATACAGAGAAGCGCAAGGTCTTTTGAGAGGAGGTTTTGATGCCGTTCAGTGTCAAGCTATCGGTATTTCTGGCCTTCAACGCAGAACACACGACACCACCAAAATTAAAAATGAGAAAATGGAAAGGAAAAATCAGACAAAAGGGGCCGGAGACGAGAGAGCTCGGTGTTGTTTCTGAGTTAGTAGGATATAATGAACTACTCTAGGATCTCAGTAACACCAGCCGGATTGAGCGCGTAATATGCGTCTCAATGCTTGAGGAAGTGTATAGTCATGGGGGAGGTTGAAAGTTTGTCGGCTCAAGCCTCCGAATCTCTGAGGGAGCGATTCGAAATACGAATCTGAACACATTTGCTGAATAGGCCATTGAGCCGGGCAGGGCTGCAATCTTGGCTGAATAAGACTTCCGAGCATATTACATTGTAACTACAATCCTTGCTGGCCCAGGCCCATGAACCAGGCGCCATCCGTATCGGACTAAGCCCTTTACGTACACCACTGCGTCCCTCTTGTAGTCTCGGGCAGAGGCAAACGAGACCAAGTCTCGGGTTAGTCTGGGAGAGTCTCGGGTTGGGGCACAACGATTCCCCGTTATCAATAGTTATTTCTTTATTTACAAGTACCTTTCAGTCTATCAAATATCCCGCTTTTTTTGTTAAATAATAATAATAATAATAATAATTAAGGGAGGCTAACTGGTCAATCATGATAAACAATTACAGTATACAGCTATTGAGAGAACAATTCCTTGATGAAAGAAGTAAAATACACTTGAAGATATGAAAGGATAACACAGAGACGGAAATATCCTAGCACGAGCGACACCATGAAAATAGCGCCTAGGTCAGAAATAGCAAGCATCCGGAAGCTAAGTCACGAATGCTTGTCGTCGCAAGGCCGTGGGTGCGCCAAAATGCGGAGAGGAAAAGAGGATATAATCAACATATTATTCTAAGCAACAGAAAGACCTGACCGGCGTACGTGCGAATATCTTTGCGTGAGCACTGATATTATTCTTTCAAATTTTAAAATAGAAAATGTCTACCCAGAATAGCACAAGAGCATGAAGCTACAAAGGCAGTAGGTTGTTAACTATCTCTTCTTGCCACCTTGAGGAGGTCGCGGCTTCGTTTCCTCATCTTTAACTGGGTGGAGCATAACCTTGTTGGGATAACCTTGAGTGTTTCCTTGGTAGCCTTTGGACCAGTCATAACTGACTGCATAGGCGAATATCCGGCCATCACGATTGAAGGCGGTCGAAGATATTGTACCTCCAACCGCAGGATAACTAGATAGAGATCACACAGAAAAATATAAGATTGCAGTCCCAAAAAGAGCAGAAAGGAAAGAAAGGGAGGTGGAGAAACCGTATAACGAGGAGGGGGGTAGTTGCCTTACCCTTTCAATCTATGCTTAGCATCTTTATCCCAGAAATGAAACGTGCCGTCTGATCCTGCGGTCGAAAAGGTACCATGTGTAGGATGGAAGGAGATTGCATTGACCGAATAAACATTTGTGATATCTCTCTGGTTTGGAGGGTTTTCGCGGTGGCATTTGAATGAGAAGTTCAAACTGTTGTCCTTTTCTTCGACATACTGGATCGCACATCTGCCTTCGATGCTTCCAATCGCAAAGCCACTAGCGTCCGGGAAGCATGATACGACTCTTGTTTGCCATTTTAGAGGGCTCTGAAGTGTTTTGTATATCGTGCCCGGGTTTTTCAGATCGAATATATCAATGTAGCGGTCGGCGGTCCCTACGACCATTAGTTGAAGGGCAGTGTCCAAAGTATAGCATCGGTCTTGTAGGGTGACTGTAGCAACCGGTGTCTGCTGGCGTGTATCCCAGTATTTCAAAGTTTTGTCCCAGGATCCCGTTACAACTATCGGAGGGTTGGAATTTGGTATTTCTACAACCTTGATGCAACGAACCGGGGCATCGTGGGCGGCAATCTGAGTTGTTTGGGCTGTATTGGCATCATACATTCGACCAGCTTTGTCAGCACCTCCGGAAAATATCTTCGATCCATCCTAGATTCATTTGAGAGATTGTTAACAATATTACCGAGGATTGCTGAAACGAGGAATAGAAGGAAGGAGAGGTTGGCTGCATACTTTTGACCAACAAACCGACAGTACTGGTCCATCGTGTTCGAAAATTGCCTTGCCAGAAGAACTGCCGTTAGGCAGGATTTCGTAGATCTGCACCTTCTTGTTCCACGATGCGACTGCAAGCATATCGGCACTCGGCGAGAATGCTATTTCTTGAATGCTATCATCTGGGGGGGATACTAGCTCGAGGTCGCCTTTTAAGTCGCCTTGGGTACTACTTGCGGGCGCAGCCGCCGCCGTGGTGGTTGATGCCGTCGAACCGAATATACTCGCCATGTTTGATCCAGCAGAACTGCGTTTGTGGAGGGATTTGAAAAGCACGTTGACGAAGTTTGGTGGGGGAAATGGGGAATTCGAAGGAGATGTGCGCAACTGAAAGGTTATTTAGGCAACAACGACCGGTGTCCGTTACAGAGAGGGTGTAGTGGATTGATCTGTCGGTGTCCTCGGAGCGCTAAGAGAGTGGTGGTGATGATGCCCCGGTGGGAAGGAAGAAAGATTGGTTGACTGATCGAGGAAGACGCGCTTTGGCGGCTTTGGCGAACGGCTGGGGCTGGCCAATTACAAGCCACAAACAAGGCCAAACCAACGTTTCAAGAGAAGCGCGTGCTAGTACGGACTGGATTCAACTACACTTAAAACTCTCCTTCTATGACAATAACATTTAGTACATATAGGATACATAGGATATATACCTTTTCGTAACACAGGTAAGAAGACGAATGACCGCGAACTATGCAAGGCGGATCCCCGGGTGAGAAGGTTGGTCTTTAAATACTTAAGTACTTACTCCAAAGATGCAGTCAGGATCCAAGCTAGCCAGTAGGTCCATCGGCATCAATTCACCAAAGCCCACACATCGACGGCTTTAAAACCAAGCTGTTTTGATATATTTATCAGCCTAATTACCAACTCCGCTGCTCGGTCCTTCTATAAACCCTAGAATCTCTCTAGAATAAAGAAAAAGAACTGCGATCAAAGTCCTCCTTCGCTCGGAATGAAATGAAAAGCAGTCGAAAAAATGAAGAGCCTTTACTTGAAGCACCGCCGTCGCCCTCCAGCAGCCTTCAATCTCCATCTAATAACGATGGAGATAATCGGCGGCCGAACCTAACTGAAGAAACACACAAAATTGCCTCCTCCGGCTCCCATGCCAAGAGATTCGTGCGATTTGAGGTCGAAGACGAATCTGCTAACCTCACAGCAGCGGACAAAGACGATTCTAATTCTGTCCGCCGGGAAGGCTTGCGATGGGAATACGACGAAGATTTTCTCGACTCATCTGACGAGGACGACTTTTCACATGCGGTTGAAGGTGGCACGGCACCTCTTTTAACTAGTATTGCCGCACCTTCAGTGGTGGTTGCCAACATGGAAATTAGAGATATGGAGGGTTCTTCGACGAGGAGTGGCATGAAAATGGCATTTATGAACATGGCAAACTCGATAATGTGAGTTTGAGTCAGAGCGGTCTCTATCTCCTATACTCAATGTAGATTCGCGAATACTGACACAACCTAAGCGGCGCAGGGATCATAGGTAAATCGCCACACTGCCTTTATAGCTGTGGGCTAAAACATTAATATGACACCTTCGCTTGTGTCAAGGTCAACCATATGCATTCAAGCAAGCTGGGCTTGCAACTGGAGTTGTCCTCCTGGTATTCCTGACCGTCCTGGTACGTATTATCTAGCGTAATTTGCAATTAGTTTGGTTGGGATTCTAACATCCTTCTAACATTCAGGTCGACTGGACAATAAATTTGATTGTGATAAACTCCAAGTTATCTGGAGCGGATTCTTTCCAGTCCACAGTAAGCGCATGTTTTGGTAAATGGGGTTTGATATCAATCTCTGTAAGCCGCAGCCCTGTTTTGTTAACTTCAAGTCTTATTGATATTTACTAATATTTGGCACAAGATTGCACAATGGGCCTTGTAAGGAGAAAAATATAACAACTGAGTTGAGGAGCGAGACCCGAGTGCTGATTATTATTATTTTTCTCTCTTACCGTGGTTGTCTCGGATAGTGCATTTGGTGGGATGGTTGCTTTCTGTATAATCATTGGCGATACTATCCCTCACGTGCTTGCCGCAATTTTCCCGACCCTAGAAACTATGCCTGTTCTGTGGCTCCTAACGAACCGGCGAGCCGTCATTACTCTTTGTATACTCGGTATATCCTATCCCCTCAGCCTATATCGCGACATTGCCAAGGTGAGTTCGAGAGGGCCCTCTAAGAATTTTGGATTTGGTGCTGACGGAATTCGTATTATTTGACGAGTATAGCTCGCAAAGGCATCAGCATTGGCGCTTGTCAGCATGCTCATAATAATTTTGACCGTCATAACTCAAGGTTTCCTTGTTGACAAAGAATTAAGAGGAACCTTTTCGAAACCACTCCTTACTTTGAACTCTGGCGTGTTCCAGGCGATAGGTGTCATCAGCTTCGGTATATTCTTCCATATACCTCTCTTGGAATATGTGAAATTTAAAAGGGAAACTAATTCTCTATTTTGACCTTCATAGCTTTCGTCTGCCGTACTGAAAATCTTTCCTAAAATTATACGACAACCTTTGAGGAAGCTAATGAATTAAGCAACCAGATCACAATTCCTTGTTGATATACGGGTCCCTACGGAAACCAACGCTTGATCGCTTCGCAAGAGTAACACATTATTCTACTGGTATTTCTATGGTGGCCTGCATGGCCATGGCTCTTGCTGGGTTTTTGACGTTTGGCGATAAGACAATGGGAAACGTCTTGAATAATTTCCCTAGCTCTAACCTAATGGTCAATATTGCCCGCTTGTAAGTGAGAGCGATGCTCTTGAGTCGAGCGCACGCGCTAATCAGGGACGCTTTTCGACTGGTAGTTGTTTTGGATTGAACATGTTGACAACTTTACCCCTCGAAGCATTCGTTTGCAGAGAAGTAATAGCACACTCTCCTACTTCTCCTCTTTTCAGGTGTATTGGAACTGAAACAACCATATCTACCTCACAGGTGATGCTAAATTATTGGTATCCTGGAGCCCCCTTTGAACTTTGGCGCCATGTTATCCTTACCACGTCAGTCGTAATCCGGACCTCTAGTTATTTGTGTAGGATCAATTGAGCTAACGGGCGGTTGTTGAAACGTGAAGCGGGTTGGTCGTCTCGGCATTATCGTTTTCGCTGCTGACATGCGACCTTGGTGCCGTTTTCGAGTTGATCGGAGCAACATCCGCCTGTGCCCTGGCATATATATTACCACCTCTTTGCTACATCAAACTTTCCACTCGGAGTCGAAAAACCTTTGTTGCGTGGGGTTGCGTGGGCTTTGGGACGTCTGTTCTGGTGATAAGCTTAGTGCAGGCGATTGCGAAGATAGTTGGAGGGAAAGAAAAGACAGTGACTTGCGAGTGGTAACCAACGTACTGATTGCGGCGTAATAGGACAAAGTGGGATGCTTTGATTCGAACCATATAGTTGAAAGGGGAAAGCTTAGTTGGCTGTAGTAGTAAGTGTCAACCTTGGAAAAGGTGTCGAGATTTCATTATTCTCGGAGAGCTTTTTTATTTAATTTTATTTTTATTTTTTATATCCTGCTTCTATAATCAGGAGTTTAAGCCTGGGATGTTTGGATATTACTTGGGCCTTAAGCTTGCTTGCGAAATATGTAAATAAATCCTAAAATAATCTAACATACATCGTGGTTTATGATGCTGCTCAAATATAACAAGTCTATATCTAAGTTAAGTACTTAAGTAAGCCTTTGGGGGACTTGTTGGGGGACTTGTTTTGGGATATGTATGGTACCTATGATAGCTCCTACGATCAATCATCACACACACACACACACACACACTTTACCCTTCCCGCTCCAACTTTCCTATCCCTCGGATCTCCTACCTTAAAAAAAAAAAAAAAAAAAAAACCTCACCTCTTATCATTCAAGAAAGCAAAGCACTTGAGTCTCATTCACCAGACCAGTCTACTATCACTCGATATCGTCGTCGTAGTCGTCGCAGTCGCAGAGCCATAATTTAATAACGCCCCGCCCCGCCCAGCTCCGCCCTCAATCAACGGAAGAGACGAGCTTTGCAACGGTGCTGCTGCCTCGCCCTTGATCCACCTACCTAGATCTAGATCTATCTCCAACTGATATATTTTTATCTTTCCCCTTCGTCCTGTTCTTTCTCTCCCACTCCCACTCCCACCCCCTCTCCCTCTCCCCCTCCGTCTTCCTTCTCTTCCAACCCTTTCCCTTCTCCTCTTTGGTCAAACCCAACCAACAACCCAAACCGCAAAAAGGGAACCGCAAAAAAAAGAAAGAAAGAAAGAAAAAAAAAACCTCCAGCACACACCCCCCGCTGCCCCTCCAAACCACAACACTAATATATCCATATCATCGCAAAAGTTTCAAAAAAGAGTCGTTTCTATTCGATTCGATCGAGCTGGTAGAAATTTGAATTGCAATACCCCCCTCAAAGACAGAAAAACACTTTTCCCACGACCGCCTTTGAGTCTCCTCGTCTCCACCTCTCCTCCCCATCTCTATCATCCTCGGCGTATACATTAGCTTTTTAACCAAAGTTGCATTTTCCAAACCACCACGATGGGTCAGACTTTATCTGAGCCCGTTGTTGAGAAGGTACCGTTGCTTCCCAAAACTTACCTCCGTTTTCTCTATACTGCAGATGATTGATCATATTTTCCGTGCCTTCGACCTCCACAGTTATCCGAGCAAGGGGAAGATGATAGGCTCTACTTTGGGCTCTCGACCATGCAGGGATGGCGGATAAGTATGGAAGACGCACACGCCGCGGTGCTCGATCTCCAACCTGACGATAAAACCGAAAAGACGACCCCCGAAACCCGCGTCAGCTTTTTCGGCGTATACGATGGCCATGGCGGTGACGGGGTCGCACTTTTTAGTGGCCAGAACGTGCACAAGATTATCGCGAAACAATCAGACTTTCCAACCGGTAACTACGAAAAGGCAATGAAAGATGGGTTTCTTGCTTGTGACAGAGCCATCCTCCAAGGTAAAGCTTTAAGATCGCAAATTTGTCCATCTGGTTACCATCATGATCTGGCTTACGTTCTCATATCGAATAGATCCAAAATACTCCGAGGAAATATCTGGGTGCACCGCATCGACGGCGATAGTGACGCATGATAAAATATTTGTTGTAAGTAGCGGCGACTAAACTAGCCCCACAATAACATTCCCCACCCGTATGCATGCATGTATGTATACGTATTAAAATAAATATAGGCAAATGCAGGTGACTCTCGAACAGTTTTAGGCGTCAAAGGAAGAGCCAAACCGCTTTCTTTCGACCACAAACCCCAAAATGAAGGTAAGCTTGTTTTGTTACAGTTTAATTGCACTATTTGTTCTTCTCGTTCCTCTAATGTTTCCACATTTCCTTTTGTAATAAAGTCTGGACCTGGCCATCATATGCGACCAAGCTCTAGTGATAACAAAGTTTATTAACACGATGGCGTACGATATGGTATATTAGGCGAAAAAGCACGTATCACGGCAGCTGGCGGCTTTGTAGACTTCGGTCGAGTAAACGGAAACCTTGCCTTGTCAAGAGCGATTGGCGACTTTGAATTCAAGAAAAGTGCAGACCTTCCCCCAGAGCAGCAAATTGTAACGTCTTTCCCAGACGTTGTCATCCACAACCTATCGTCAGATGACGAATTCGTGGTTATCGCTTGTGATGGTAGGAAATTTACCAACCATGATTTTCATAGTTAATATGGCTAACATCCTTTCTCCCGCCTGTCTCCTTCACTGTTTCATATAGGAATCTGGGACTGCCAATCTTCGCAGGCCGTTATAGAGTTTGTGCGTAGGGGAGTTGTGGAAAAGCAAGAATTGCAGAAAATATGTGAAAACATGATGGACAACTGCCTAGCTCAATCGAGCGAGAACGGTGGGGTAGGTTGTGATAACATGACGATGGTGATCGTTGCATTTCTCAGAGGCAAGACGAAAGAAGAGTGGTACGAAATGGTCGCAAAGAGGGTGGCCGATGGAGACGGCCCATGTGCGCCGCCAGAGTATGGCAAGTCCCTCTTCGTTTGAACTAGTATTCCTGATTTGATTTTTCAATTTTTAAAATTTATTTCTAAATTTTACTTTTTATTTTTTCCATTTCTAACTCGCTGCCTGTGGCTGTTTAGCTCAACCTAAGACTCATGGGTTCCGCCCCCCAAGCTACTATGCCAGTTTCGAAGAGGATGAGGATGGCTCGATAAAACAGTATGGTATGACCAGCAATTCGTCCCGTGAGGGGGGGCGCATAATTGTGCTTGGTGATGGCACAGAAGTTCTCACCGACTCTGATGATACGGAAATGTTTGACTATGATGAAGAAGAAAAGGATGCAGAAGCTCTTGACAAAGATGCTTCAGTCCGCAATACCAAAAACTCAAGCACCACAGATAGTAATGAAAACGAAGGTAGAGCGGTTGAGAAAACAAGCCCCTCCAAAGACACCCAAGCAACTCAAAGCAGCCTTTCGAAACCACACCCTGAAGATGGGTCTAAATAGTCTTACATAATTTGCAACTAGCGTTAGGTTTCTATCGTACAAACTCTTTCGGCCTCCTTTCCAATTTCTAGTTCTGGCTGCATCTCTTTGTTATAGATCAAAGTATCCCAGTGCGCTTTCTTCTTATCAACTAGGAGAATTATACAATCCTTTGCTAGTAACTCCTTGAGAGCCATTCGTAAATAGCAGGGGCAAAAACAAAATCACCTTCTGGCCCACTTCTTTACTCAACGCTCAGACTTATTTTCGTCTCCATCTTCCCATATTCGGCAGCGAGTTTGAATCAACCATCCCTTATATCACGCCGATTATCTGGATTCCGAATATTCTAATTTTCC
>LDDX01000149.1:0-19725 GCA_012184315.1 Arthrobotrys entomopaga | reverse complement strand
TTTCTTTCTTTCTTTCTTTCTATCTTTATCTTTACCTTTACCTTTATTTTTATTTCTATTTTTATTTTTCTCTGGGGGTTTCTTCTGGGTATTTGATTAGTTGCAAAATGCTTGCGTATTTATTTATTAACTTTATTTGGCATGCGCCCCAGGCTACCTTGTTCGTTTATTTGTCGCTGTTCAGTCTTAGATTCTCTCCGTCAATTCCTCGAGTTCATTTCTTAGCCTAGCATGCTAACTCCGTTCTGTCCGTGTATTGTGAGGAAACAACTAGATTCCAGGCTATAAAAACCCCATCCTTTTATCATCGATGTTGGGTCTATACCTATAATGTAACCATACTAGGAGCCCGACTGGATGGGAACTGGATGGTATACATTATGCAAGCGTCAAGAACACAGCTCTGCCGGACCTACAGTCCTCTCAACCACGTTCTAGGAAACACCTTAGCTCAATATGTTCTAACTCTCCGCCATCCAATCGACTAGTTGAACTTAGAATATTTTATGCTTCTGAAGACATTTAGATATCAACCTAAGATACGGAAGTTCCAGAAAAGCAAAGGTATGAACTGTACCTCCCATAGCATTAGACTGCCTCCCAAACAAATACTTTCTGAAAGGAAAAGGGAAAATGATGGAATGAAGATGGATATTTAACTGGTGGAAAGCCAGCTGTATTGATAAAAACACGCGGGGTATATATTACAATATAGGAGGAAAATTCTTACAACATCGAAGCTGCTTGGTTCGTGCTAACAGAACGCACGGGAAGTTCTGTTGGCTTGATAGCCCATACTTTCAACAAAATGTTTGCGAATCATCTAATTTTGGACCAGAAGGTATAGGCTTCCTGGTGGGTTTACCTGATCGAACCTTCGGAGCACCATGGTGAATACGAGGCTCCTTCATAAAAGTGGGATCAAGCTTCGCTGGGGTTCGGTTGAGTAACACCTTCGTTTCCCCAGACATTCTAGACGATGGTGGGACAGCAACACTACAGGTCCGCCAGAGATGTTCCGAATGATCGTTTAGGTATGAGATATCCCCTAAGGCAGGCCTAGCATTAGAAGGTGGAGATAACATTAGAAATGAGGCGGTACCTACTTGTTTTACCGAAAAAGTTACTTCGGCCACGATTCTTCTTAGACATAATTACTTGCTCAAAAAGCATAGCTTTTGGGTCATCTGCCCTATAACTTTCTCGTTCTTCAATAAATTCATTGAATGCTTGGGTTTCGTTTAGAAATGTAACGTATTCGGCAGCATCATTAGGCAAACTTTTGATGAAACCTTCAATATTAAATTTATATAACTTCCCCCCTTTTTTTGGGTCCCCTGTTGAAGGTTGCATATATCTGCGATATGTGTAAAGCAGGCTAGCAAAGCAGCGAAGAAATGCCGCCCGCACTTGTTCTGGGTGAAATGCCGCAGGGCACGGGAGGAACAACGAACCAGAGCATCGGTTGTGAGCAATTACATCGCAAGCTACGCGATGCAGTCAGCGAATAGTCTATTCCATCGTATACGCTTATAGGAGGATTGGATCTTTACCGGTACAATGGTACAACCCCTCATCTGATTTTTCCTCACATACGGAACAGGTCGAATCGAAGTCGTTCGGTTGCCAATTTAGACAATGCCCCTCCACCCATTTAGTTGTAGCTGTGTCACGGACAGGCTGGACGAGCATTTGGGGTATTATGGTTGATGCAGCTAATGTTGATGGCGTGTATATGGATGGCGGATACTGGTTATATGTAGAGCCCGTTTCAACCAAGGACGAAGTCGAGGGGGATGGTGAATGGTTCGTGAATGGAGCACTAGGGCGGCGGAGATTCGGAACCTGTCTGTCAACGCCGAATGAAGAACTTCTTCTTTGTGCCAAGCTCTCAAAGTTACCCGATCGTTTCCCCCGGAGCGTAGCTGTCAATGTGTTTCCTGAGTCCGCTCGGGACGATGAGGAGCCAAGAATGGATCTTGGGGAATTGGGGGAAGGCGGATTGCTGCCTTTTATTGTGCCACTGGTGGTCGGCCTTAGTTCTTGAGGCCGACTTATGTTGCGAGCTTGTAGGAATACATTAAAGACTGGGCGTCTATAACCTGATGATACTGCCGCTATATCCCCAAATGAGTTCGAAGGTAAGGAGACTAGTTTAGCAAGAATCGACGGAATTGGGTTAGAGGAGAATATGCTAGGGTTTTCAGCAGCAAATGAGTTGTAGGGGAAAGTCTCCAAGGCATATGCAGGAGGGCCTATCTCGACCCCGAAACGATTATGGTGTGGGGCTGCTAGCTGAAGCAGGGACATGAGCTTGCGACGTTGTTGTTTGGGGAGCCGAATTGGCTCTGTATAAGAGAGAATCGAATTGTCGTCTAAGTCGCACACTACACAGCCATCTTCTGGAAACTCGAGTCTTTCATACCGTTTTTCTACACCTACAATGTAAGGACAAGGGGCCTATGTCGATAAAAGCTTGGTTAATTTGGAGTACTCGAATTCGAAATCGCAAGTGGATAGTACCTCGATGGCGGACAGTAGTCTTGCTGGTAGAATAGGTATATATATACCCGCCCATGTGAATGGATACAGTAAATGTAGCAGGGTACTCGACGCTAATGTCAACATGGTGGTGCTTGATGAGAGTAATATTATGCGAGATTCGGCTAGGCAAAACTGCATTATTCGTGAGAAAATGGCAAGATGGCAAATCTCAGAGATGCGTAACTAGGATCGTACCTCGAAGAGAGTGATTATATTCTCAAGCGATAGGGATCTGAATAAAGGGTATAGGTCAATGTTCCGAGATCCCGGTAATTCATTTACGGCTTCTTTCCGAGCGTATAAATTTAGCTCTCTAACCGCAATTTCTATCTGGGTCTTAGACGTAACAGGCATCATAGCCTCGTCACATAGATTAACGACGTATCTATGAAATGTCAGCGCCCAGGTATAGATAACGAGGAGATGATACCCCTAAAAAATTTGATGACTAGGTAGTACCGTTCTAGAGGCTGCCATATGCCGACTTTGGATGAGGACGGCGGCACTCTCGGAATCCAACCATCAATCATCGGCACTACGATTGCTTTCAACCACTCTTTGTAAAAAGAAGTCAATGCTGGGTCTTTCCCCAGTATCCCGTAAGCCCGAGGTATCCAAAGTCCACTTTCTCCATCCGTTAGGCCTTCGATTTTAGAGGCGGCACCGTGGCGAACTGGACGCAGAAGATCTGCCATCAATCCGATTTTCTCCTCGGTCGCATTGATTTCATCATCCAGAGACTCTCTAGCCCTCAAGTCAGACACAACTGATGGTAGTTTAGCCAGGAGTCTTGACAGCTTTGCTCTTTCGCTCGCGAGTCTATTTCAAGCAATAAGGGGGTAATCAGAAAACGATGGCCGTGGATAATGACTTGTCAGTGAATACCTTTCTCCCAGGCTACTAGCAAGCTCTCGTTCTTCTGGGCTCATGTTGTCACGCCGCCATTCCTCGCATTGACGTTCCACGTCCTCAGCAGCCTTCTGATTAAGAGGGATCCAGACGAGGACGCAAATTCCATAGAGTCTCGAGTTATCGCCGCCAGTCATACACTAAATTTTTTTAGTAAATCTATTTAACCTCACGGAGCACCGGGAGGGCGTGTGTATTTACAAAACCGTGCCATGTTGACCGAGGACGTTCATCCGCAGAAACTATGTTGATATCGTTTGGAAAAGCGAACCTATATGAAAAACGTTAGGCCTACTGTAGCACTCGCAAAGTGATTTCGATACTCGCATTGGAACAAAGTCAGGAAATGGAATCCGACGCTCCATAGACTCATTCGAAGCTTGAGGGTATCTATCTAGCAATACAGGTTCAAATTTTCGCTTGAGGGGGTGCATCTTGGGATCCATCGCGAGAGGCTCTGGGACCTGAATTACAGAATTGTAGTTTGATAGCCGTTTTGACGTTCGTATGGAAGCTAACATCATCTGGTTAACACCTTTCTGGTACGATGATGCAAAGAGAACATGGAAAGTTGCAGTTCACCTGCTCTGTTGATAACCGATGGCGCTCGGCGCATTGAGTTGAGATCGCGTAGGGATATTCGCCGACGTAATGAGCCACTTTTAGCTAGGCTGGGCGACCCATTATTCCCCTCCATAACCTTTTGGATTCGTGCATTCACAGGCGGTGGTTTTTTAGGGTTATTCTGAACAGCCCCTGCCGAAAATGAAAGATCTTCAAGAAAATTCTCCCGCTCAGTAGCAAACTTTCGAAGGGCAGTATCGAAATCGAAATCGCCTAGGCCGATTCCAGAAGGGTGTACGACGGCGTCCCCGTGGTTGCTATTTGCCTGCCGAGCTTGCCCATTAACCGCACTAGCAATTATAGTCGCATTGCTGCTCTGGCTTGATCGCTTTGTATCTGCGAAACTCGGACTGGTAGAACTCGTCGAGAGAGTGGAGATCCTCGACCCCGTGCCATCTATCGGGTTGCTATTCTCTGTTAAACCAGATGTCTTGTCTTGAGGAACCATTACCGGTACATCTGGAGAAAGCTGCTCGATCTTATCTGAGTTTCTTTTATCTGGACGAGAGGATCGGAAGTTCAGGGAGTCGTCTCTGGTAGGGTAGACTGGATCCTCGGGTTCCCCTGCTTCTGGCAAATCTTCAGCAATAAGGCTTCCTCGGACTAGAGGTTGCGTTGCTGTTATTGATTTCGAGGGTTGTGAGCTCCAATAGGAGTTAGAATCCATCCCAGCGATCCAGAAGTATTCGGCCAGTGGCGCTGATATCGCGTCGCTTGAAGCCATGGTATTTATCGACCCAATCTCGGGACGGGCAGGGCTGGTGGAAGAATGGCGAGAATGTGTGTTTATTCTTGTTCAGGGCATCTGATACGGAGAACAAGGGGCTGTTTGAGATGATATCGTGGGTTTTTGTTTCTAGCTGCGAGTTTTGTCTATTAGAAAAACATTGGGTTGGAATAGGAAAGAAGGTGAGAATGATAGTGAAATCGCATTTGCTCAATCACGGATAACCATAGCGGCCAATAGCCAAGGGAGAAATTTGGGGAAGGGAAGAAGGCGTGAATGAAGGCTCGTCGTCGCGAATCTTCGATGCATTAGTTTGCGAGTTGTGGTTTGGAGATTCAGATTTGGGAAATTCGAAAGTGGAATGGGACAAGACGCCGAGCCTTTTCATACCTATATTTGCGTTAGCGATCCAGTTATCCAAGTACCGTATCGCGCCAAAAGTCTGCGTTGTTTTTCATTTTTCCTATACAACACTATATAAACGCCCAACACGACTGGTCCCGAGATTGATAAACGCCGCAAAATTTAATTACAAATAAAAAACCTTTTGGCTACCAAAAAATACTAAAAATTTAATGTCTTAAAAATTGGTGATAAAATAATATTATATTAAAAATTTATGAAGTTTCATTAACTAATTTTCAGGTTTAAATTATATAATTTTAAAAATCTTTATCTAAATTTTTATGTTTTTCAGTATGGGAAAGGGTTGAAAATTAGCGAAATTTTATATAAAATTTTAAACACTGAATTACTATAATTTAAAAACTATTTAAGTAGTCACGGTTAATGAAACCTTTTTAAAAAATACTATATATTGTTCTTTTACTATTAAATAATATCATATTAAATTTTCGAAAACCTTTAAAAAGAATTCAAATATTTTTTTATTAAAATGTGGTACTAACTTTTATATATAATTTGTATAGGAAACGCAAAAATAACGCAGACTTTTAGCGTGATACGGGTATATACTCCTAATGACATTAACTCACGATGATATGTTGATCAGAGTACTTACTTCGAGTATTGAAACGTTTAGCTATATTCGCGAATTAGTATCTATATACCCTTAGGTAAGAACCTAGGCCACAGAGGTCACAGAGGTCACAGAGTCGGATCGCAGAGTTCAAGTTGGGAATGCACAATTTGTTTCTCAGAATTGAAGGGGAAAAAAAAAAAGTCTGACTGGATATCAAAAGCGCATGGCAATCCAAAACATACACGGCGATGCCCAAAGTGACCGTGTCCAAAGTGATCGTAAGGACAATTAATGAAGAATATACTTAATTACTTCTTACTTAAGTTAAGTACTTATATATTCAAACAATACAGTATAGGTAAGCGAGTGAGTGAATTAACTTGACTGCCCAAAAAACGGCATAAACAATTTCTTGAGGAGCATCATGTCAATTTGATGCCCCACGGTGGGAAAGGTATAAGCAAGAAGTATCCTACTTGTGCAGGTACACAAGCAGCTGGTCGATATGTATACTTACTTAAGTAGGTATATATATTATTTGTCTGAATTCGAGTGTTCGTGTATCAAAATATAATCTTTATCTCCAATAATTGTTATTGTTTAGGTGTTTAAATCACTACTTAATTACTTAAGTACTCATTTACATGAATTCTCAAATTTTCACTATGTCCTCGACTTTTGTGGTTGTTCTCGCAGTTACCTCAGGCCTGTAAACACGGAACCACAACCGAGCAATGGAAAAAAAGTACAAAATATTAACGATTCTCTGGGAAAAAAAAAAAAAAAAAAAAGGAACAAAGAAGGGGGAAGGGCTCAGGCAAGGGTTCGTACATACATATAAGCAATTGAATACTCGCACCATGAAAAAGTTCAGAGAAATTAGCGAAAGATCCCTACGTTTGAGCTCAAATCTTTGTCTCAACCCTTGAGGGGCACCAAACACCTGGGCTGTGTGGCTAAGCACGATTGGTGGGGAAAAGCCGTTTCAGGAAATCTTCGAGAACACTAGGTTCGGTCGGAGATCCGTAACAAGCTGGTGGCAAAAGTTAAAGAAAAGCAAAGCTCCATTTCTTAGGCTTCCCTTAAGTTTCCCTTGAAAGACCTTGATGTGGAGGAATTCATTTTATGAATACTTTACATACTATATACAATACTCAAGTATATGAGGGTTTTGTTCTACAACTCTCAGGGAAGAGGCGATGGGGACTGGAAATCTTCTGGTATCTTCCAAGGTGATGTATTCGATGAAATACCTCCGGGATTGATGTCAGTTTCAGCTCCTTCAAAGAGTATGCGCATAAATGCCACCAATGTAGCGAACGCCGGCCTTTGTCTCTGCCTGACCCTCCTCCTTCCTAAAATTCTCAAACGAAGTACTTAATTTTGTGATAGATATGTCAAGTGTTTAAATCCTGATATGAGGACTTGCTCCAAAGTTATTTCTTTATTTATTTCACATACCTCTGTCACTCATTCCTTCAATCATTGATTCTACAAAGGTGGGCATACATACATTCGTCACTGCCCCCGATTGCGAGCGTCGGATGATGGTGGTTCGCATACAGGAGGGGAGCTGTTTTGTATGAATCGACCGAAGAAAAGGCCTCGCGATTGGTTACAAGTCCCCGGGCCCTGGGAAAGACTAAATGTGAGACATGTGTTCGAGGAAGCCTGCCCTAGTCTCAGTCTACCGACCAAATCGGCCTGAATAGCAGAAGGGAAAAGAAAAGAAAGCGGACATCGAACGAAAGAAAAAAGAAAGAAAGAAAGCAAGAAATAAAGAAATAAAGAAGCAGGGAAGGAAAGAGCGAAAGAAAGAAACCAAAAACACAAGCTGGAACGAGGCAACGCCCTGTCCGGAACGGAAAAAAAAAAAAAAAAAAAAAAAACCAAAAATGGAGGTAGAAGAAAACAGTCTGTGTTTTTTTTTTTTTTTTTTTTTTCCCTTCATTATTTTAGATGCAACTTCCCTCCCCCTTTTCCTATTTCCCAAATTAATTTATTAAGACGTCTGATATTTCGAAAGTTCCATCAACGAAAACGTTCTTCGATAGAACCTTGAAGCCCTCATCATCTTATTTTACCCATCTCATTCCATCGTTTTCTCTCATATAAGTATTTATTCGAGTACAAGCACTTCAGTACTTACTCATAATATATTCCCTGCCGAATTACGGGTCCTTAATATATATTTTACAATCCAAAGAAGAACCCGATTCTTTATCATCGTCAAAAGAAAAGAAGAAATAGGACACTCGCACGACCAGACGAATAATTAAACAGTCCAGTTTATCAGGCTTTCATCTTTTTATTTATTATTATTATATATATTTCTGAATTTTATTTTATTTTATTCTATTCTATTTTATTTTTATTTTTTCCCCCAATTGGCGCCCCGCCAGTTTTTTTTTTTTTTTTTTTTTACTCGGACACGCACAACCGACTACCGACTCCTTCCCTCCCTCCCCTGGCTTAGAACATCTAGGAAATTCTCATTGCCGCATTTCTCCTTGCGAGAATTGTTCGCCTTCTTTTCCTAGCTTCCATCATCCTTTGGGATCTTCATTCTGTCTCTCACTGTCTCTCCATCTCCCTCTCCTCTCTCGCTTCTTGCGCTTGTCTGTATCCTATTTGAGAACCTGCCATTCCTTAGATTTGCATCTGCATATAATTATACTCGGCCTCTGCCCCCCTGAGTCTCCCCCAGCTATCCAGCGAAGTTTTCCTCGAGCGTACTTCCATCTTTTCAAAAACTGATCCCGTTTTCGACACTCGTATCCTGAGATTACTCGTCGCAGCCCGGTTGAGCACATAGCCGGTATCCAAAATCGAATCAAACAGTGACAGTCTTCCTTTCTTTCACGGCAGATGGGGTTCCTTAGGTGACAATTCTATTCATAAAACGTTTCTTTCCTTTTGTTCAATTTCCTTTATTTTCCTCTCACTTCGTTCCGCCCTCTGCTCCTCCCCTCTCGCACCCCCTATTTTCCTTCTCTTTCTTGCCTCGTCCTCCTTCCATCGCATCACTAGACTCAGAGTTTCGTCCCTTCATCGATCCTTGGGGGAGGGGGTTTTAACCTTGTTTTATCCCTTTTTTTACTTTTTAAGTGAAGTTTTCAATAGCGTGTTCGATAAGTCGACCTACACAGTCTGTAGACTTTCTGCCATCATTTTGATGGAACAACAGCACGCAAATTCTACACCCGTGCATCAAATATCTACTACGTCCCCGGCACCTTCGGAAAACAATTCTGTCGGTGTAATCAGACGGCGGTCGTCTACTGTAATCCAATCTCCTTTAATCACAGCCTCCAGTCCTTCAATCGGCAAAACCATATCAAACACCAAACGAACAAGTATTCACCTGGAAGATCGCGATCAACAATCCAGGGTCAAGCGTGTAAAACAATCGCTGGAAATGGAGGAATTCAAACTCGACGGATCCGAAAATTCTAAACCCCAGCCGCCCAGTGCCACATCTACATCACAAACACCGGTAGTATCAAGCCCAGTGGTGCATGATCCGCCAACTCAACCATCGTGTAGTTCCGATGCGGAAACAACGATCCCAGTGACTTCCAAAACCATGCGAGCAAGGTCCATGTCCGCTCCGGCGGTCGGGCATCAGTTACCTAACACAGTATGTTGTCGTAAATCCACAACCGCTTTAAAGTCGAAAAAGTCATTGAACGAACCCCCTGTCAACTTGATAACACTGAAGGAACTGGACCTCAAAGAAATCCTCAATAACCCGCGCCTCCGCCACGATATATACTTCGATGCCGCCTTGCATTTCCGTCCAAATCTCGATGGGCAGAGAGGACAGAAGAAGAAGGCGCAAGCTGACAATTACTGGGAAAATATTGTCCGAGAATGTGAAAATGTGAGAAGGAATCAAATCGGACTCCAAAGAGGTGTTACTTCTCGGTTACAGCCAAAACGATTAATGCTTCTTCTCGATACAATGCGCGATATACTACTTAGTCTAGTCCCAACACGCGATCAAAAAACGGTAGAACAAGTGTTCGACCAACAACTCATGATGCAGCAGTTGGAATATGGACTTCTGAACTTTGAGGGATTGGCGACTTGGCTAGCCGGGCTATTGAAAGCCCATTGTGCACCAATGAGGGATGCATGGGTTGATGATATGGTCAGCAAAATAAAGGATGGCGTAACACGTGACAGTCCTCGTTCGCTTGTTGATGGCTTGAGATCAGTCTTTGGTATACTTGAAGCGATGAAACTTGTAAGGAAACCCATCTGCTCGTACGGTCACCCCAGTATTTGTCGTAATTAACACCAATCTCACGATATAGGACGTGGCAAACCATCAAATTAGAACCCTTAGGCCTTATCTAGTGAGCACAGCGGCGGAATTCGAAAGGGAACATTTTCAAAAAAGGATCCAAAAGGGAACGCTCTGCGTATCTGAAACACAGGATTGGTTTCACCAATTAGCTGCAAAGCAAAAGTCAAATATGGACGCTCCAGACTACCTTGCGATTCTTACTGCTGGTGTTCTCGAGCGATTAAGCCCATCAAAACCACACACAAAACCCCCAGCTACTTTTACATTTGACTTGGAGAGACTTGAAGCAATCCGGTTTGATATCAAAGAAGATGTCAACTTGAAAACCTGTCTCCTCTTGTTCCGTAGCCTGGTTTCGGGTCTGAACAAGACACTGGAGGTCGATAAAGATGCATACACGAACTTAAGCGCAGCGATCCAAGCCATAAATGGAGACGATGAAATTTCCGAGCGCTGGCAACGCAACTCTCCCGCTTTAGCCTTGCAAATTGCTCAGTCAGCCACCACATTCGCTACCGGGAAACCTAACTCCAAGTCTTTTCCCGACTCCAACCTTGTCAAATTTGCAGAGAATTGGCTCGGACAACATTTACGGCCGCAGTCCGCACTATACCAGTCCTTCGAGCAGAAAGTTATTGAGGCCATTGCCTTGAGAACCCAGATTATCTTAAAAGCATGGACACATCACAAACCACCAAATTTTCAACAAATCCCTGACACTGTTATGGGTTTACCCGCCGACTTTGCATCGCTACCTCAACGTCTCGCGAAAATAATCAATCTCCACTGGCGGGTTTTCGAAAAGCTGTACATATCCGCGGCGACTACTCCTATCTCCGCCCACAAAGGCGACGTTGCCCTCTCTGCCAGCCACTCGGACAGCACATCATCTGAAACCTCAGATGCTGTTCCGATAAGCAAGAAAAAGGTGCCTCACAATTTAGCGGATGTCTCGTTCCAACATCTTGAGAGAAAGGGTTTAATGTAACGATTCTTCTCCAGTCAAATCGCCGGGCTCAAGCGAAACAAACTATCATCTTGAGAAAAGGGGCATCTCTTTTAAAATCCCGCGAGGGTCTCTATATATACTATTTCCTAGCGTTCGACTCCTTTATAATATTTTCGCAAGTATAGACTATCATCTGCACTTTTCATTTCTATCTTCCCTTATCATAGCCTTTTCGGATCAGCCTATCCGGCATATATATATATATATATATATATTTGGCTTCCATACCCATGCTACTATAAACGTTTTGTTAGTATTTTTTCGGCTGTTATCTCTCTTCTTGAGGCGGGCGTTGTTCTATTTCGTCATTATTAAACGGGGGGTTTTTTTTTTTTTTATCTCGCGATACAATTAGCATATTCATTCGTGTACCTTCCTGCCTCTTAGCGTTGTTCAATCTACTCGATGGGTTTTCTTTCACCTAAAGGTCCTTTCCACTAAGTCGTTTCAATCAGAGGTCTTGAGCTCCCAAGGGTTTAAGCCAATGCGATATCAATGATAATAATATGTAACTTTCGTATTTCGACGTTTAGCTAGATTAGCAACCAAACACCCAATCTGGCTTTACGATCTCCCAATCTTCCAGGCGGATGGATCTATTCACGGGTGAATCATGCGTTGTTTAGTTTGGTTCGAGACTGCCATTTTACAGCGTCTGGCAACGAGACTACCCATTTTACAACCAAAACAACACAAATAGAGTAACCTGCATGGCGAAGCACTCTACGCGTATCAAGGAAAAAATGTCTTCTGCAATTTGGTTTCTTAGATGTCACTCAGTTCAACTTGGTTTTATCCAATGAAATAAGTATATCTCCTCCGGAAACTTGGAATCAAATGGGATTCAAATGCATTTGGGTTATAGATCTAGAAGCATTTGCGGTTTCTTATATTCTTAATAATAGCTAGGAATATTTATAGACAGGATAATACATGATTGACTTATGGGCATGAATTTACGAAGTTGAACCCAATAAAGTCACAAGCGATGAAAAGGCCTCTTACACTCAAACAAATTCAAATCGGAGCTACCGAGGTCTAGCTTCGAACCTACATATCAATCAAATCGGGTATTCGGGTAGTCACCATAGCGATTGAATACTGGACCTACTCCACCCACAGTTATCTATGTTTTCGTTTACCTACTTCCTTTGGTGCCAAGTCATTGACCTTAGTACCACATATGGTTGGCACTCCAGTACATATTCATATCCCATCGGTCCAGTAAGTGCTCAGCAACAATTGAAACTGTAGTCCGTGTGATAATGCTGAAGTCTAAGCCCTCTTTTGGAAATGATAATAACAATAATAATAATAATAAAAGGAGTACAACCATTTAAAAAATACACCAGCGCCTTGGTATGAGAGCCCCAAAATCTTGTTGACACCCTTCCCAGAAGCTTTCAGTGGAGTGTGCAGCATTATTTTCAACCTGGTTCACCCGTCTACTGGATTCCAATCCCTTCCTTTTGTCACTCTAGCATCTCCCCCAGTCTTGGATTAACTGCATCACCGGTTCGGTACCGACCTGAATACCCCTCCACCAAACACCATCACCACTTAACTCACCTAGTTCAAACCGATCATCACAACAACCTCCAAATCATTGATCCTGAAACATGATGTTAACTTGCTCTGTTTTTTGGTTGTTAAACATACTGAGGGTCGTCACGTTGTTGACACTAATTTGCTGCGCTGCAGGTTTATTCGCGTGCGTGGTCGCTGGGCTTCGCGCCAACAAGGTAAGAGAAAAAAAAACCCAAACCTCCTTGTTTCCGCGGATGATCCGGCAGCTGAACTATGAACACCAGCTAGCCTTTTTTGTTACCGTAAACCTTCTTTTTCTCTACTTGATGGCCATGCTCCTCGGAATAACCGAGATGGGCATATTCTCCTCTTACTGCAGAAAGCAATGGCCCTGTTTTGGGCCTCAGGCATCATTAGTACCTCTTGGTATTTGTCAACTCATTCTAGCATTTCAGATTTTTGGTGCATTAGGCGGTCCAATGTCGGAGAAGATTGTAGGCCAACAGTTTCACAGTTTCGACTTGGCCGCAGCAATAATAACCACGATATCCGGATTCGCGAATGTTCTAACGGTGTGTAGCTCGATATTCATTTGGAATTAAGTGAAATCTAACCTTTTGCAAATTTAGAGCATTTTTATACGCCAAAGGTATCGCGAAGTCCCGATCAAAGATGTTCGACGAGATGGGATCCACATAGCGCAAATGAATTACTATTTGTCAGGAACCGAAGCACAATATCATCGAAGTGATTTCAGACAAGTGCCCTCTCTCCTAGAGCATGGCGCAGTATTCTCGCCTCGAGAAAGCCGCGGGGATGTTGAGCAGGCCCCGGACACTCAGGAATACTACAGCCAGGAGAGAAAAACGGAGTCCAGTGTCTACTCAATTCCCACTTATTACCGGAGAGGAACAAAACCACAATTTCGTGATATTCGCCAACAAGAGACTACGACCCCAAGTCTTCAAATACCAGAGCCAGCAAGAATCACAGATCGCGGGAGGTGATAGAGCGATACGTTCTCAAAATTTTCACAGATAAGTTACAAAAAGTTTCCCTTTGTGGGGGTTGTTCAAGCGCAACCAGGGGTATACACTGCCTTCTCTTGTAAATGGAATTTTTTTAAAAAAAAAAAAAAAAGAAAAGAAAAGAAAAAATTTGTCCCCCAAGCCTTAAAGAACGAATGGATATTTTTGCTTCAATCGACCAGGAAGACGAGAGCAAACATCGAATATACGTTACTTTCATTAGACTACGTGATTGCTAATGACAGACGTGGGGTGCGTTTGATTTCGGCAATGTTATCGTTCTTTGCAATAACTAGGCTTTTTGACCTCGGCCTAGCATAGAAGCAAGATGGCCAGCGAGGCTTCGAAAGCGCCTTTCGTGGATGTGTCAGGATGTGTTTCAATACGTCCAGTTCGATTAATTTTGTTCTTTCGGTGGAGAAAGGGTGTGCGAGATTCGAATAGCATTCAAAATTACGTTTCTCAACTATTTTGATAATTACTCCTTACATGTATACAGCGATATATAGAAATCGTACGGTATGAAATTGCCTCCTCAAGCAAGCGATAAAACATTTTCCACTTACCTGGAACAATATTATCTGGGTGAAGAGTTTGAGGGGGTATTCAAAACAAGCAACATGAACGAGAGGAGGTTGAAAGGGGGAAGATGGTGAAGAAAAGGTTTGGAGATTGCAGGGCTTTGATAAAGAAACGCTGCTGACTAAGAGGGCAAATGTTTGGGCGTCAACATAAATGCCAAGGCAGCAAACAGCCAACCGCCCCGTTTTACCAATAGGGCAAGTGCCAACCGCGATAGTATCTGCACCAGATATAAATCAATTAATCTGGGGGATGCTTCCGACGTGCAAACTAAATTCAGAAGAAACGAAACGGGCAAAATTGCTAGTTGGTACGGTGGGTCGGCTGCGTCGCAAAACAAGCCTGAACACCGTTTCAACATGGGTACGCACGGCTGCCCGCTCTCCACTATCTTGATGCTGCAACACAAATGCCCCCAGCCCAAAGCTTTGAAGCTCATGCGGTCTCATGTAGCAGAAAAGCGGAACATCTGCTGTTTCGACAAGCAGGGAGTGAGGGCTCAGAACTCAACTTCCCGCAAACAGAGCCCCCAAGCCCTTTCTTTTTCATCGAGACTATACTCATTTCGGGTGCGAGCTCACTGATGAGAGACATGGAATAAATAACCTTCGTTTCCTCCATTCCCTCTTCTCTCCCTGTGTCATCACCGAGTAGCAACACTATCCAAGTCTCACACAGGTGAAGCTTCTCCTCTTCCGTTCTTTTACGCCTTTTTTTTCTTATATATTTTTATTCTTCTTTCGATTCATCACGTCGCCGGCGCGTCCAACGGTCTCATTTTATTCGTATAGATTGAGTTCATTCTAAATCATTCGACCTCGCTCAAACGTTCCCAGCTCGGACTGTTGAGTGGTTGTGATATCGTGCTTTCCGTTCTTAGCTCTATACACAGACGCGGCTAGTCCGTTTTCCGCTGAGCGGATCTCAAGTACTAGGTCTCGTGGAGCCCAACTTGCGCGGTTGCTTCATCTTACGCCTCAATCAGGTTATAGTCTCTTTTTGACAAGGAGGTTCAGTCTCTGCTGATAACTCGACCTTCGAAAGACAGTTATCCGAGACCTAAATCTTGAAAGAATCGGGATTCGAAATGTTCAAAGCAATCTTGACCACTTCGATCTTCGCAGCCAGTGCGGTTGCAACGCAGTATGGCTATCCTGATGCGGCTTATTCACAGTCTTCTTACATGCCTCAGTATACTACTGTCACACCAGTGTCGAGTTCTTGCACGAACATGGCCGCAATGCATACTGCCGAACCAGTAGAAGTAGCCCCCTCCGCTTACCAAGGGAATACTGCCACTCCGATGGTCCACATGGTTATTGTTGGAGGTGATGCTGGATTGGTATACACACCGGAGTCTATCTATGCTGCCGTCGGTGATATCGTCGAATTTCATTTCATGAAACAGAATCACTCAGTCACTCAGTCAACTTTCAATACACCATGCATCCGAAAACCAGATGGTATTGATTCCGGTTTAATGCCAAATCCCAACAACACTATTGTTCCTCCTCCAGTGTTCAAGTATACCGTTGACACCACAGACCCTACATGTAAGTCTTCGTTTCCAAACACTTTCGTTTTTTCGACTTTTATATTGACTTGTTAAACAGGGTGGTACTGTAAGCAGAGGACTGGGACACATTGTGGGAAAGGCATGACTTTCGCCATTAATCCTACAATGGAAAAATCCTATGACCAATTCAAATCAATGGCCATCGCACAAAACGGAACTACTGTTTCCACAGAAGCACCCGCGGCCGTCGTTGTCAGCAGCACGGTTACTTTGATTGCCGGGACTGAGACCCAAGCGGCTCCTTCTGCTGTTGCCACGACAGTGAGTGGGACGGGAAGCAACGAAGGTGGTTCCTGCCAATGCCAATGCTTCTGCGGCGTCGGCGCATACCCTTCTGGTTATGGAATTAACAATTTTGGTGGAATGCCAGGCGTGTTGCCTGCTCCATGGGCTGCAAGCTCTACCGCTGCCGCCGCCGTCACATCTGCGCCGAGTGGTGGATATCGGAGCTAGTTTCTCTTACGCTTGTTGCTCCCCGTATATAGAATATCCTTATACCTGTCTGAAAACCATACACCTAATTTTTAAATTTGGATTAATATCAAGGAATTCTCTGAATGTTCACATCCCACGTGCCCACTCTGTGTCCGGTATATCCAAGTATTTCACCCAAAAAGATTGTTTGATTGGGCAATGTTGATATTACGGATATCGTAATTTAAATATCTACTTGTCTTTCGGTCGGGGTGGGCCGACGATCAACGAGGAAGGAAAACTTCAATTTGAGCCCTGCAATGATTACGCTTGTACATGTGCTTTAAAATACAATAGAAGAGGCTCGTAATGACAACGTAGTGCGTGATGGCTGGTTGTTAGATTAGTATGAATGTCAATTAACCAACATTAAGTGAGGCGGATGGGGTCCAGTTTGCTTCTTCTAAGGTTAGACTGGAGTCAAGTGGCTCCACGAGCGAATAAGTCTTGCGGGGTGGGAAGTTAGCCGTGAATGAATTAATAGTAATGCCAGTCTCTTCTGCTAGAGCGGCTGCGACTTCGAACAGAGATGTTTTCGCAGGGAATGTTTTTGTCAGAGGTGACCTTCCTCCAGGAAATTGAAAACGGAGACGAGCTTCTTTGTGGTTGGCGGATGGCTTCGCGACATGTACAGTTTCCATAGCAGGGTGACGGCTAGGATCTATTTCTGTTTTATTTTCTCGCTCGGCTTTAGCTTTTACGGCAGCTTCTCGACGAGCTTGCTGCGTGGCTGCAATTTCCGCCTTGATCTTTGCTCTTGCCTTTGCGTCATCAACTTTTTCCTGCTTGCGTCGTTCAATTTCTCTCAGCTGCTCCTTTTTGCGTAACTCCTCCTTCATTTTCTCGGATTCTTGATCTCTCTTTCTTCTGATAGCCTGGAAGGAAAGGGGGTACTTGTTTTAGTCATAGGCCCGGCGCTTGGTTAGCAAGAAACCTCCATACTCACCTCGTTTTTCTTCACCTCGGCCAAATTTTCGGCGGCCTGCTGCTTTTTCTTTTCAGCAAGCTTCAGCTTTAGTTCTTCCAATTTCACCCGTTTCTCTTCTTCTGTAAGCGGCTTGACTTCCTCTGTGCTCTCGTCGAAATTCTGGTGGTCCCTATCTCCTTTTCAGCGGACGGACATATAGGTGCTAGATTCTCTATATATATTCGTAGGTAACTAACGTTTTTTCGGCGTGGAATTGAACAGCGGACCAATTTCTCAGCAACTTGCCGCAATCATTACACTTGTAGCTTCTGGCTCCCGCGGAAGACTCGTTATCATCAGCCCCAGCACTCGTTCCTAGAGCTTCAGGGGCCGGGGCTGTCGGTTCAGCGTGCTTCATCTCAAGTTCTTCGATCGATGAATTTTCATGAGACTCCAACCAAGTTAACGCATCTTGCACTGCTGATAATGAGTCATCGCTCAATTGGAGGGAAAGCAAAAATCTGCGGTGGTAATACGTACATCCACCAGTCTGCCTCAAAGCTAGATCCACACGCTTGGGATCAAATCTGTAGTTTAGAAGTTATTAAATTGCAATCTCTTCTCGGCGTCGGTGCATAGCTTACCCCATCTCCAAAAGAAGGTTAAGATCAGTCTGGCCCATGTTCCGTAGTATGTTCCGGTATTATGTTCTGAGAAATATCCTTGGGAACCATAAAGGTCGAGAATGGGGCTTATGAGGTGATGTGGGGTTGAATACTTTTAAGGTGAAAGGGCTGCCAGCTGCTAACGTTAGCTAACGCGAACTTTTACACTAGCTATGGTTATTTGACAAATTCAAAAAGCTTTTTTGAATCTTTGAAATCCTAAGTGGGCCATCGAAATCTTTCGTGTATACTTTTCACTCGGACGCTTTCTCAATTATGGTATCTTAAAGCAAGCTTATTTTAGGGGGTTCGACAGCCCATCCGTAAATGTATCGCTCATTATAAACGCAATTATCGAGATCCCAGACATTTTGAGGAGAAGCAGACATTTATTCATTTTTAATATAAAGACACGTCGACACTTCAGTATTAACTCGGGTACTGGAGTACAGAAGTAATGTGACTAAACGACCAAACCCATACATACAATTAACCACAGCCTCTTCGCGCCGATGAGACTAAGCTAAGCGCGTGAGAAACTTTATTGCCCTCATATCGTTGCAATATGGTTATGTTAAATCAAAGCTTCTTTGACTCGACGACACAGAGCTTCTCCCAGTCCAAGTTTACAAAGGCCAGAAGCTTAAACAACAGCCTAGCTAATTTAATGAGTCGCTGGCTAGCTGGGGCGCTGGTTCTGTGTTTGAATCTATCTTCTCAACAATCGCTGCAGTTCCGTAGGCACAGCACTGAGCAAACCCCCCCATGTCTCCGGATTCAAAACGGAGACATATTACAGCATTGCCCCCACGAGCAGTAGTCTCCTCTACAACACGGCTGATGGCGTCGTTACGGGCAGAATAGAGCTATAAATGCCGCTGCTATTAGCTGCTAATATTAACTTCTTTTTGTAACCACATTTCATCAAGCAACAAGGAATGTGTTACCATGCTGGTGAACCATTTCAGCTCTCCACCAATAACACTCTTAGCAACCATACCAATACTTGCGGCCCAGTTTCGGGACCGGACCGTAAGCCCATAAACCGCACCGAGGACCTTTACAACTTTATAGCCGGGGATATCGAACATTGTCGTAGTGATAACACCCCGAGTTTCTGTAAAACAGTGAAGGTCTGAAACTTCAGGTGGAATGTGGGCAACATGAGCGGGTTTATTCGACATTGTTTTCAGGTTCCCGATCCGCGAATCCGAGTGTATTGTGAAATACAAGAGTACGAACACAAAATCGGGTAGAATAGCAGTATTCCCGAGAGGATTTGTATATGCTTAAGTAGCACTTAAGTAAGTATAGTTGGAGAGATTCGACTGAAAAGGGCAGGCTTGTGGATCTTTTATATCTATATAAACTTAAAGTGCTAATTACCGCAGCCAGTTTTGTCAATCAACAAGTTACATTAGCATATATAATACTGTATAACCTTAAATCTATACTTAAGTATATAGTATTTTAAAAAAGGCAATAAGGGCCGAAAACAAACCCAGAAAAAGGAAATAAAATTAAAATATTATTTTAAAGCTTTCTACTAAGTTTTTTTTTTTTTTTTAAATATATATGTGTAATAAGGAAGATGTTACGTAAGTATGGATATGCAGTACCACATATATATATAGCTATTTACATCAGCAAAAAATTTTGTTTTCCTCCCAGTCCTTGAAAAACTGAAAAAACCGCGAGGACTTCTGTCCTTAGGAAACCTCGCAAAATTAATTAAACTTTATAAGATTAGCAAATTAAATAATTTTATAAAATTAAGTAATTAAAAAAAAAAGCTTTAACCTATAATAAATTAAATTTTTATAATTTAAATTTATTATAAGTTAGGGTCTTATAATTTT
>LDDX01000176.1:686889-735457 GCA_012184315.1 Arthrobotrys entomopaga | reverse complement strand
CTCCCTCCCTCCCTCCTCCTCCTCTTTTCTTTTGTTTTCTCTCTTACCAATTTATCTCGTGAGATAAAAAAGAGAAGGGCTTCGT
The DNA here is from genome assembly GCA_012184315.1 of Arthrobotrys entomopaga. NCBI lineage: Eukaryota > Fungi > Ascomycota > Orbiliomycetes > Orbiliales > Orbiliaceae > Arthrobotrys > Arthrobotrys entomopaga. The sequence goes on along the minus strand of LDDX01000176.1, from coordinate 735,372 downwards.
GTCTCCTCCCAACATGTCGCCCATCAAGCGCCCGCGTGGTCATGACATCTTCTCCAACGCCGGTCCCATCAGGACTACTCCCAGAAACCGACAGTACAAAGCCAGAGCCCAGTCGTCGCCTCTGCTCGTCAACAGCACCGCTCGAGCAATTAGTAATGCTCGAAGGGAGGCTGCTGCGGTAGGAGTCTCCAAGACTCGTCAAGTAAGTCTATTTTTTTCCTTCCCTATCCTTCCAATCTCTTCTCGCCCGTTGCAGCTATTCTTCTTCTTCCTTTCCTTTGCGATTTTTTTTTCGCGTGGTTCTCGCTTCGCCCTGCGCAGACCAGCACCCAATTTTACTCTTTTCCCATTTCATTTCCATTCCATTTCGCTGCTCTGCGCTCCCATCAAGCCCCCCGTTATTGGGTTCTGTTTTTCCGGTTGCCTTTTTTTCCCCTTCCGGAGGGGTCCCAAAACCCCTTTCAAAAACAAAAAAAATTCCCCCCACCAGGCGCGCTCCCATGCCAGCCCTGGCAAACTAAACTAGCAGCCCCCCCTTTTGGGCCCAAACACCACACTTTACGCGTTTTCTCCAATTGTCCCCGCCGGCCACCCCACCCCCCCGGTTCGCGTCTTTCCTTCGGGGCAAATTTTATTTTTCTTATTTCCCCCCAATGTCGCGTTCTCATCTCACCTTTTTGGGTAACTCAGACTAACAGACATTTTTCTACAGGGCTGGCTTGAGTCGATAGCATCCTTGCTCCGACCTGTCTCTCAGAAAATTGGTACCACATTATTTGGACAAAGCTCCTCCCAGGCTAATGATGAATCGCTATGGCAGTACATCAAAGCTACCACTTGGAGCTACCTAGGCTTCCAACCTAAGCGAAAGCTTCAGAGCATGCTCGACGAGCAGCTCTGGATCGACCATCGTGAAACAGAAATCAGAGAACGTGAAGAGAGACTCCGCCAGATCCGTGAAAAGCACGAAACAGAGCGTCAGGCCAAGCTCGATGCCCAGATCAAGGATCTCGGCAAGACTATTGAGAAAGTTCCTGGCAAACAACCCGAGGCTCCCGCCGACCCGTTCGAGACCGGCAGACAGTGGGTCTTCGAACTCAATGCTGGGCTCCATTCTCAACTCCAAGCGGGCCGTGACTCCCAGAAACCCGCCAAGAAGGTTGTTCCTGAAGAGAGCGACTCGGATACCTTGGTTTCTGCCAATCTCTTCACCCCTCGTCCTACCCAGCCTACCATCTTTCTGAAGAAGAATCAACAGAACTTCAAAGACCAATTCCAGGCCAATTTCAAGTCGGATTCTTCCCAAGATCTGGAGAAAATTGATTTCATTACCAAACTGACCGGCTGGAGTCTTAAGCGTCTTGTCGTCCAATTCAGGACTTACCAGCGTTTCCCCAACTTGGATCATACCTTTAATTTCAAACTCGATTACACCAAGGATATCGCCAAATTCGCGGAAATCCTTTGCGATCGTGGATTTCTTAAGAGGAACCACCTTTCTGCCAAGATTACCTTTGAACCTGTTTGGGGTCGTACCACTTATGACAATGATCGCATCAAGCAGATGCCTAGGGTTTACATCCCTACGGACGAGATTGAACCCCCAGTCACCACCCGTCCTCGCGAGTTCTCCATGGCAGAACGTGTCAAGATGATGAATGAAGGCTGCTACGAACCTGTCAGGGCTGAATGGCGAAAACAAACCATCTACGATCTCGAATTCGTCACTCCCTCTGACCCTCGACTCGCCGTCTATGAGAAGGAGATATTCGATGTCGATTTTGAGGTCTCTAGAGATGATCCCAGACTCCGACATCTTTGGTCTCTTGCTCCATCCGTTCGTGCGTACAGACCAGATATCAGGAAGGATAGTCACGCCTATACTCGTCTGTGCTACAAGCAACTTCTCGCCAGCCGTGACTACTGGTACTGGCAACTCCTCCAGGAAATTGAGAAGCGAGACCGTGCTCTCGCCAAGGTTTACAGGCACTTTGATCTCAACCGCAAGCGACACGAAGTCAAGTGGAATGAGTGGCAGCGAGTCTATCTTGTTCAAACCGATACACTCCCAGAACCCCAAACTGTTGCAGCTGAAGTTGTTCCGGAAGTCGCTCCCGTTACGGAGTTCGTTGCGGAAAAACCCAAGGACGAAGAGATTATTGTTGAAGAATTCGATCTTATAATCGAGGACGAAGAAGAAGAACCAATCTCTGACGACGAAACCACGGAACCTCCTCTCCCTGCATATACTGTATCACACACCTACTTGCCAAATGCTACTGCTAAAACTCGTGAGGGAAACACCAACCCTGTTCCGAGACTCCCAGAAAAGAGGAAACGCCCATCCACCCCATACAAATCCTACAATGCAACTTCCGCCCGTGCTTGGCAAAATGGGGAGGCAAATCTTTTAGATGAGGATAATTTCCCATCCCGTCCTCCACATTCCCGTAGCTACCCGAAGGAGGCTGCTCAATACCAAGGAACTAGACTTGCAAAAGCTTTTGGCCACAATGACAAGGGAGAAGAGACTCATGTTGCACTTCCTCTTGAAGGGAAAAAGAAGAAGGTTCATTTCGCCCAAGGTCACACCGAGACTATCTTCCGCCCTTATGAAGACGAATCCCCTTCTTCATCCCGATCCGCTTCGCCCGAGGGTATGCGTGCCACTAAAAGGACGAAGAGTGCTGACGGTCCCACGGCCACTTCCCAAGCTGCTGCCCCACAGACCAAGGCCGGCGCCAAACCTACCGCCCTAAACCGCCGCTCGGTGAAGGTTGTCAAAGTTCCAAACACTCTAACCCGCCCCGCCCACATCGGACAAGGTTCTTCCAACCCACTCAAGAGAGCTTATCAAGCTTCTCTCGCCGATATTCCTCGCGAGTGGCGTTCTCAACCTGGCTGCTTTTCCGCCTGGGACGAGGATGCACAGGATGCAGGCATGTTTTATGAACTCGATATCAAGGATGGTAAACTCCCCAAGGGACTTGGAACCTGGGAAATTGAATTGGAGCAAACCCGTGGCCCTAAGCGTATTAGAGTTGTACGGGAGAATGGCTCCGAGCAAGATTTTGTTGTTTGGGATAAAGAAGGAAAGCTTCGTCCCGTCGATTGGGTTCCCGCTGATACCAAGGAAGAAGAGGTTTTTAACGTCGTCGAGCCAGAGCCAGTCCTCGAGGAGGTTGAGAAGCAACCCAAAGCTCCCATAGCGCAACCAACGGTCTCCCAAGAGAAGACCGAACGTACTGCCGCAAAAGCTTCTCCATCTACTGCAAAAGCTTCTCCAACTTCCGCAACAGCTCCTATGGACCCACACGATTTCAAGGTCGTATATGCCAAGTACATGGCTGAATTTGAGAAAGAAAAGAAACAGATGGCGGCTGGAGGGCGTGAAAAGGCCGTAGCCGATCTTATCCGCCGTCACGTTTCCGATATGTCGAGCTCTGGCACTTCCTCCCAGGAGGGTTCCGAAGCGGGATCTCTCAACTCGGGGAATGCCAAGCCCAGGCGTCTCCGTCGCAGTCTTAGTGAGATGCGCGCCATCGATATCGATCCGTCCTATCCCATCTTCAATCCATTCGAGAAACCATCCCCCAAACCCAAAGCTGGCCCCTCTCGCACCTCTTCCAAGTCCGAGGCTGCTCTTCCATCACCACCTCTCTCCAACGATGATGAGAATAGCGGGAAAGAAGATAAATCACCCGGTTCCAAGGCTAAGTCTCGTTTGACAGGCTTGTTCGAACCAGTTCAGTCTCAAAAGAGTGAGTTCCAAATCACAAAGCCGTCTCAATCTACTTCATCTGCTAACTATCGTCCAGCCCCATTCACTGTGGTTGAGGACACCACTGCTCACGAAACATCCAAGGTTGCTGAGAAGCCAGTTGCCGAGAGCTTTCAGAGTGAAATGACCGCTCCGTCTTCACAAGGCAGCGAGCCAGAGGCGAACAATGTCTTGCAACCTGTTGTTAATGACTCCACGTTGCCAAGACTGGGTTCGTCCAGCGATCTCTCTAAGACTCAATCTCTCTTGCCTCCCGCCGCGATCACCAGCAATGCCACCCCAGTCACACCCTCTGCTGCCATCACCGCTGCTGAGATTGGAATGTTCGGAGCCGTCAAGCCTTCTCCTAGCGAGAAGCGAGGCTTGGACGAAGACTCCGGTATGGACATTGACAACACTCCGCAGTCAGCAAAGAAAACTCGCAGCCCTAAAGAACTTGGCTTTGTCACAAACGCTTCGACTTCCATGTCCGAATCTTTCAAGCCATCCATCCCGGCATCCTTTGACTTTGGTGGAACGGGTTCCAAGCCAATCTTTGGCGGTGACACTAACGCTATCGTTGCCAATGCAAATGCAATCACCAGTGCGCCATATGTTTTCGGAGGAAATGCTACAAACACGAATAAGACCGGAGAGCCTCTCAACAAGTTTGGTGCCGCGCCTAGCGTTGCTTCTAATCCTTACCAATTCGGTGGCGCATCCGCAGCCCCAGTGAACTTTGGCGCCCCCAGCACTTCAAAACCTGCCGAGGCTCCCTACGTCTTTGGCGGTGCTAGCAAGCCAGCCGAGAAGCCAGCCGAACCTGCACCATATGTCTTTGGAGGCAAGGCCACTGCTCCAGCAGTTACCACCGGCATGTTTGCACCTGCCGCGACCACGGCCCCTTCAATGTTTGGAAACTCTACCGCTCCCTCTATCTTTGGACAGTCTACAGCAGCCCCATCCATCTTTGGGCAGTCTACCGCGGCTCCTTCAATCTTTGGTACCTCCACTGCCGCTCCTGCCATCAGCGGCATGTTTGGTGCCACGAGCAACGCTCCTGCTTCTAATGGCCTCTTCGGTGCAGTTTCTGGAGTCACCGCCGCACCATCCTTTGGATCTGCTCCTTCTTCCGCTCCTTCATTTGGGGCCGGTTCCGCCACTACCGCTCCTAGCTCTCAATCCTTTGGATTCGCACCTTCCACAACATCCGCCCCAACCTTTGGAGGAAACAACGCTGCGACGTCGAGCGCATCATTTACCTTTGGATCTACCGCTACCACCACATCTCAACCAATGCAATTTGGTGGCGAATTGCCCAAGCCCACGTCTTCATCTTTCACCAGCGGAGTCAACTTTGGATCCGGAGCGGGTTCCCCGGCTCCAGGCAAGTTTGGTGGATTCGGTGCTACTTCTTCGGCACCCTCTCCTGCTCCTTCGGGACCAACAATGTTTGGCGCTTCGAATCCTGGTACTCCAAACCCACAACCCGGTGCTAGTTTTGGTGCCGATATGTTCGGTTTCCAACCACAGCAACAGACCAACTCCTTCGGGCGTACTATTAAGACAGCCGTAAGTCGGAGACCCGGAAGTGTTCGTGGGAAACGTTGATTATAACGACTATGACGAATTGTCTGTTTGGTTACAAACTTTTTCGGAACTTTTGTGAAAGATTACTCGGATGTGGAGATGATGATTGTGTTTTTGGATTTTTGCCCTTATTTTTCTTTTGGTGTCTCGGGCTTTTAGATAACCCGACATTCTACGCTCTTCAACCTTTTTAACCTCTCCCATTGACACATTTCCTTCTCTTTCCCCTTTGCTTCGAGCAAAGGCTTTCTTTAACCTGCACGCTTGCATGTTTACTGGGCGTTTTTTTTACTGAACTTCAATATCGGGCTTTTCCTTATTGCACACCATTGATTTGCCCTTCCCCTCTTGTCTACCAAATTTCACCAGCCGGCAGAGCTTCTTTTTGGTTTTTTGGTTACTGTTTGTGTTTCTATTATATCTCTGCTGGCCTTGTTTCATTATGAAGTTCTCAGCCCCAAAAAAAACTTTTTTGGACTCTCGAGAGCCCGAATTTTTAATAATCCCCCCCTCTACGCAGATATCTGTTCGATCATACAAGCACAATTTTACGGCGTTACGATGGATGTCCCCTTGCTTTTCCATGCTTTTTTGTTTTTGTCGCTACAAAAGAACCTTCGATTTTTGCTTTTGTGTTTTTTTCTCCCCCGTTTTTTTGATTTTTGTTTTGTTCTTTTACTCAAAGATTGTGAAGAGTATAAAAAAGACAGTTACAATATACCCCTACCCCGCGTTTTGCTTTTAATATTTTGTTTTTTTTCGATCCCACTTCTGAATTGTGCATTACTATTATTATTTTTTGATTTCCATTTTTGTGTTTTTTCTGCTTTGCTTTGCCGCTTTTTGTGTTTTTTTTTGTTTCCGTTGTCTGGTGACCGGATTCAATGTATTTTTTGGTTTTTGGTTTTTTGAAGTGATATGAGAGGAGGAAGAAAATGTTATCTTGGCCCTGGTGGGTCTAGGTTGTCCGGGACAGGAAGGACAGACTGGGAGATTGATGGATGGATGGATTATGGGAATGGTTTTTCCTGGAGCGGATATGAATGTATTTAGTTAGTTATGGTCTGGTCTGCTTACCCTTTTTTGCTGCCTAGTTCATGATTTGTTTATCTGTCATGGTGGGTTGTGGGGAGTGGGCTGAGGATATTATATTATATATACCTTAAGTATATATGTTAGTTAATGCGGTTTGGAGCGGTGGAAGAATTTGAATTGAAGGTTGTTTACAAATATATCATTGTTCAAGCATTGTGATAAAAGTGGGTGAATATGTCGTATGCGTGGTATCTTATAATATATCATTTATAACAAAGATGTCTTTATCAAAGGAATATATTCCAGCCGTAAAAGCTGTGTAGAATTGTTTTATCAAATATTATACAAATAATTTACAATCATCACTATTATAGCCTCTTCAAGCTATCTTCCAGCTCATAACTTAAATCCTCCCAAGACATCTTCCCAGCACCCTCCAGCTTCTTCCCCAAAACCGCCATTTCCTCCTTCCCAATCCTCACCAACCATCCCGATTCCGTCACGAAAGAATACACCCCTTCGCTCCTACCGGCTGATATATCACCCACGTTCAAGTTCTTCCTCACCCACTCCTCATCCTTCCCGACCCGGTGGCCCAACACACGCAAGCTAACCTTCCCGCAACCCGATATATTTTGCACACAACCCCTCAACGCGAGTTTATATTTCTGGTTCCTCTCCTCGGCTTCCCTCCTCGCTTCCTTTTCCAGCTGTTTTTGCTTTTCGATTTTGATTTCCGCTAGCGCTCTGCGTTGTTTTTCGGCGTATATCTCTTCTTGGAGGTCTTCCTCTAGTTCCTTTTCTCGCTCGCGGCGTTCGCGGGCTTCGGATTGGATGAATTCGTTGTATGCCCTATTTTATACACGGATTATATTATATGGGTTAGTTGGCTGTATAGTTGGTTGTATAGATGGATGGGTGGGGATGGGTGGGTGAATGGATACCTTCTGCGATCTCGCATTTCGAGGTTCCGTGCCTTCTTTTTGCCTACGATGCCTCTATTACGTGATGGACGTGGTGTTGTAGGATTGGCAGGACCGGCTGCATTGTTGTTGTTGTTGTTGTCGTCGATGAATTCATCGGGTTCGAAGCCTTCACCTGCGATTCCGCCTGCTTCTGCTAGGAATTCGTTGACGTCTACTTCTTCTTCTTCTTCTTCTTCTTCTATTACTTCTTCCTCTTCTGGTTCTGCTTCGATTTCTGCTGCTTCCTGGGGTTGGTTATTTTGATCGGTTTGGTTGTTGTTTTCGCCAACGTCATCCGATTGCGGTTCGGGGTGTGGGATTGGGATGGGTTGTTGTGGTGGGGGTTGAAGACCTGCGCCGACTCGTAGGCTTTCGGCACGGTTTAGGAGGAAGAGGATGAGGGAGCCGAGGAAGAGGAAGGGGAGGAGGGTTATGAAGTTTTTGAGGTAGGGGTTTTGGAGGAGGGTGGTGGTGAGGGGTGGAGTTGACATTTTATTATGGTGGTGGGTAAGTATGTAACGTAACGTTGCTGCAGGAGCTTGTTTTTGCTTGTTGTGTCAACCGAGCTAGAAGTAGTTAAGTGGTTACTGGTAAGCCCTCTTGAGCCCGATTTTATGAGTAAGTATCAACAGTAAGGGAAAAGCTGTTATATATTGTAACTTCACACTCGTTGCAATATTCTTTAATATTCTTATTGAAATATTTTGAGTGTGTTTCCAATGTATATTATACGTGTGCCTGAAGTAAATAGAATCAGTATTGTCAACCCTTCCGAGTTCAAGCTGGTCTTACACTAGACCTTGTGTATGCCAGCATTATTATAATTATACGATCAATCGGATTTGTGGACATACATATTTATTATCAAAGACCAGATGAAAATTATACACCAGCACCTATGAATTCATGAAACCTGATACAGTGATTGGTAGCATATATCTAGACTATAGGATTCTGAGAACAACATGTTAACAAGACAGATGTAATAGGCTTGATTTATCCGCTGCTCTGTTGGATAACTATAATTTGCAGGTATTTATTGTCACGTAAGCCAGCCGCGCAGCGCGAAGGTATTTACACATATATGTAACCCAGTAGCAAATGGTAACATTTAATAAAACTTAAACTAAATTAGGGTAGGAGAATCCTGTGACATCCGTTCCACAGAACAATTCCCCGCCCTCTGTCCGTAAATCACATGTTGTGTCCCATCGGGCTCCATAGTAACCATTGAAACGTCACGAGCAGGCTCCAACACTCTGAAAAACTCATCGCTGGAGTTCACCAGTTCCAGCACGATCGCGAACTCCCTACACGAAAGAACCCCATCCTGGTCTCTGACGATATACACCGACGTGATGGTCCAGGTGTATCCCTGGGGTGTTTCGTGGATGTTTTGGTTCAGCGGGTCGAGGTAGCTACGGATGGCTCCTAGCGCTGTATCGCAAAACTCGGCGAGGATTAGGATCGAATTTGCGTCGGTTGTGACTGTTGGTTCGTTTTTTTGGTCAAAGGCGTGAACGTTGGCGGCGTCCCAGTCGCCTTCTATCATTGGGTTTTTGAAAACGACAAATTTGTAGGGGAGAGGGTAGGGCCGTGCTGCTGTTGCTGCTGCTGCTGCGGTCATTGTGAGCTTTGAAGCCGGCATTTATTTGGCTATATATCTGAAGTATTTGAAGGCTTTCGTGGAGATTCTTTGGATTCTTGGACTTGGACTTTCCTTGATGATGATTGATTGCAAGTTATTAAATTTATTGATCGATTGAGGACAGAGTCTAGAGTTGGTTACTCCGATCTTTTTAATTCAAGGTAACACTACATTGATCGCCACAAAAGATCAACTAGCTATTCAAGGTATCCATCTACCTCATGGCCGAAATGCTCGGATACCCCGAACCCCCCCTCGAGGTCTCTAATCCCAGGTATGGGAGCATACGGAACGAGCGACGCTTCCAATTTATAAACGATACTGAACTCCATCCACCTACTCACCCAGAATTCAACCGGGAAGGAAATACATCTGGTATCCCAAACACACCCCGGAGCTAGCTCTTTTAATAAGTTGCTGGAGTTTAGTATATCCAGGAATACATTGACAGCGAGGAGTGATCTATGATCGAGGGCTTCTAGTTCGTAGGAGAAGTTTCTGAAGAATCGCGGGGGGAAGGTCCCCACGGTTGGGTTTTGGAGGGAGTCGTGGCATAGGACGTTGTATTTTTGGGATTGTTTTTCTTTACGGAAGTGGGCGAGTTTGTATTTGTAGGGTGTGAATTCTGGTACGCAGACCATGATTCTATTATAATATATATATCTCTCGATTTCAGACTTATATGGGTTTTATGGTGTATACATGTATATTGATATTCATGTTTAGGAGAAGCCATGAAATCAATTCTGGGTATTGGAGCTGGTTTAAGCGCTTTTGGCTATGTGGCACAGATGGTTTTTGATAACTATCGGTATGGATGAGTGGGATGGAGTGGATTTTATTTCCTTGATTGATTGTAGATAAGAGCCCGTGGAGGCCTCGTGGTCAGCAATATTCGCTTATATAACTTACGAATGTCTCTATATTTTCAATTCATAATTATGCATAGCATATGACGACAGAACTATAGTGCCATCCGAGGTAGCTATCTTGGATAAAAAGAAACAATCTGTTGCTTTACTTACATTAAATCCGGCGGCTATACGATTTTGATCGCTCGACGTTTACTATGGATTTATCCAAAAACAACATCTCATTGTTTAAAGAGATGAACTTACTAGAGTTTACTAACAAGAAGTCTGGTGGGGTATGGCGAAAGATTCAGTTTAGATTAAGAGCGAAGACCTGAGCGACGAGTTGACCGCCAGAATGGAAATTTCGATTTATAATCTCGGCGAAATATCAAAAGAAAAAAAATAGACAGATGCGGATATATACTGGGTACTCAGGTAGAACGGGGTTTTAGAATTATATCCCCCTATGTTTAAAATAGATACGACTTACGATATACTGTCGATTCAATGAATTCATTTAGTATCTAGAATTCTAAAATCAATTGATACTTAATATTATTTGTCGATATAGGAAGTTCGACCTAATACGTTATCAAGAAGGGGAAGAAAAAAGAAAGAAAAACGCCACTTTGTAGAATGGAAGACGGATACTGTAGCCGGGGAAGGTTGATCCTATACGTCGATAAGAGAACCGCGATCCGGTGCTGTATTGATAGACTAATTAGCATCCTGACATGAAATAAATGAAAGAGGTACTATTTGATCGCACCCACCTAGCTAGATCAATTTATACGAAGTCGAAGAATCTTCTTCGGATGTTGGATACGAAACAGTTCCTTCAGCGACATCCTTTGTTTATCTCCCAAAAACAGCCAGAAATTCTTCCGTACGATCTTTTAAGGCGAAAAAGACGGTAAACTCAGGACGACAAACAGTCCAATCGATCCTAACTGATCTGATAACCCAACTATAACGCTGTTGGAGATCAGCATCGAGTTGGCTGTTCATATCGTTCACGGCCTTATCGACCCTCTTCAGACCAGGTATGCAGAATTTGCGAAGATTTTCTTGAGTTGTGTGAAGGTCCTTTTCTGTAGATAAATCTTCACTAAATTCGAAGGTAGTAACAGAGCATTCATCCCAATCACGATTCTTGAGTCCTTTAAAGACCAGCAGCCGAAACGGAAAGGGAAGTTTTTTTGAGTTGTGCATTTTTGTGGCGAGACTATAGGCGTGGGGTGCGCGGGTGATTCTTCCAGCTATAAAATGCGGTGACAGGTTAAATTTAGTTTCATGTATGTAGAGATTCGGTGTAGCTAGATAGAGAGTGTATATGTTACTTTTCAAGTGCAAGTTCCGGGTTTCGCTATTCAGTTTTGAATCGTATGATCGATTTCTCGTCACGTATTAGGAGCTGTTCCTTTTTAGAAGGCGGCGCGATCAATGACCGTGAAGTTGATTCCCGGAACGTGGCAGCTGGGCTGAGGTGATATCACGATGGAGTGGGCTTCAAAATCACAGCTCCTAAAATTATATCTAAGGAGTGGTGGCACAGCCCCTCTGAAGGCTCAGGACTAATGTGTTGATATACCAGGTCAGTTAGCCTGTATTATTATGGCCAAATTCAGCAATGCCTGCATTTTATGATAAAAATTACAATATTCAATTATGATTAAATTTGGTTTTAGGTGAGAATAGGTCGCGGTGACATAAGAATTGAAGTTTCCTTCTAGAGAGGGGGAAATCTGATTCTTGTTGTTATTTTGTACAGGCTGGATCGACAAGTCGACTTTTGGGGATGTATGCGCATATATATATATAAACAGCCCGTCTGGCCTCGAGACTATAATATATATATATATATATATATATGCAGCTCCACTGCATTTATCCACAAAACACAACTATAATACTATTAATGGTAAAAATTTAAAAATAGTAAAATATTAGATCGTATCGATAGAACCTATAGGTATATCCACCTTTGAAACGAGTTGATAACTTTCATCCCTAGGTCCCATGATCTTTCTAACCGCTGCATCTGTGTTTCCCAAGGCCAATGAGAAGGCGGAGCGATCACCTGAACGACATTTGTTTGTATAAACGGGAATCCAGTTTTTCAGACAATACCGAAACCCTGTAACTACCCTCTAATTGTTTTGCATGCTCCAAATTTAGGGCGTTAATCTGTTCATTGACAATGTCGATGCAATTCAAACCGGTCCTATCGATATCTGCGATGTAAACCGGCTCATAATCTCCAGGCTTTGGAACAGGATCTTCGATAAATTGGATTGTTTAAACTTCAACGGATCCAGGCGCCTTCCAATCATATCCGCTTACTAGCTCGACGATAACGAGTAGATATGGCGAAAGCCTTGTTTTCTCCATGTTTCCGTTACTTGGATTATTATAATGTATGTTGCCGCGCTTATGGGTGTATATGTGAGCGCTGAGAATGACTCTGCTCATATACTGGTGTAAGACGTTTATTCTGCGGGGCTTTTTTAGGGACTATTTTATACCGGTTTCAAAGTTCATCTTTAAAAGCCGAGAAATATTTTGGAAAAGAAAGATGGGAAAGGGTGCGATTTATACTTAAATACCCTCGGTATGGGCCAATTTCAAAATTTAGCACGACTAGCTCATACTCATGCTGATTCTCGAATCTTAACTGAGCAAAGAAATATTCGATCGTCCAGAAGAAAAGTATATGGTTGCATCCTAATCTCAATAACAGTGACTACAAACTATAGAACAACGACAGAAATGCTTTCACCAAGGCCTTCCGAAACAAGTTTTGTTTAACAGTCCAGAGATTGATAAACCCGTAACTGCATATGATATCTAAAACTTAAAAGACAGTCGAGGTCGGCGTGGTTTGCCCGCTAGATGTATAAACGGAATCTTTATCTTCTATAGTCCCAGCCATGGCCTTCATAAATGCCGCCTGACTATTTTCCAGCTTCCATACCACGTAGCAAGAATCTCCATCGTCGTATCGGTTCGACCCAACGATATAGTATTGGCCACTAGTACCCTGCAATTCGGTACTATGGTTCAATTCGTAAGTAATTTTTTGAACTAGGCTGAGGATTTCCGAGTGCCATCCGCAAAGGTTGAGCAATGAATTGTCTCCCGCGTGGGGCGACTTGTGCAGCTGAGGGATCGAATTTCCGAGAACTGGCAAGAGAACGTGGCTGAGGTCGCTATAATCTTTCCCTCGTTTCTGAATGATTGCGAGTTTGTATGGGGGTTGATAATTTCGGGTGGACTCCCAAGAGAATGAACCCTTTAACGCGGACTGTTGGTAGTCGGGGGGACACAACACCTGCGGGTTATTGGCTGGGTTACAAACTTCCTTGACCTCCTCTTTTGTAGACCCTTCTTTATTGAAATTTACTAATTTCAACACTAGAGCGCGATGGAGCCAGTCATTTGCATAGATGTCCATACCGACTAGGGTGTACTTGTGCCCAGGGTCTTTTAATCCTTCCGCGGAATTTATCGTACTTATTAGGTTTTCAGTAAACTTGAGGGAAGTTGCGCAGGAATTGACTAAGTTTCGGAGTGAATCTCCCTTGAGACCGGGCATTGGGTTCTCGTCATAATCGAAGATCGAGGTGTGGATTCCAATGCAATCGTCCCTTTTGGCTTCGTTTCTCCAGATCACGAGCTTGTAAGGTGGTGGAGGCATCTCTTCTATAAAGCTATGTTATGGGATTCCTCGTTGAAATTTACAATATGTACCGAAATATTTCGCTCTTGCAGAATTAAATCGGGGTTTGTGAAATCAATATTGAATGCTCTCTAATCGGTGTTGAATATTGTGATGTACTAGAGTTGGGATGAGATCGGGTAGATATACAGGTTGCAATTAATTGCTGCCATGCAAAGCAGTTAAATGTTGCCTGAAAACACTATTAATCCATCCACACCATACACGAGAATATGGGTAAGTACTTAAGTATTTAAGTATATATTGGCCCCTTCACCGGGTCGCGGGGCGGGAGGCAAACGCCAGACGGGCTAGGTTAGCCTCGAATTCAGAATCATGTTCCAGACTTGACGTGTATGGTCCAAATAGAGCATGCAACGCCAATCATAGCTTTGTACCCACCTAACTTGACCTGCATGCTTGTGGCACGGATCTGAATGGTCTGGGGATCTGAAATTCACGCAAGAAAGCGAGGCATTCTATCACTACATGCGAACCTGAGCTACTGAGAGTGTTCGAACAATATATCAACACATACATTACTGATCTCGCAGACTAGCCGCGCAGCACGAAGCACATTACTTTCAACTTTTCGTGGAATATGTTCAATTAAAATCGGTACAAGCTCGTTGATAAATCATATATACAGCATATAAACCCTTCCGGGCCGTACGCCAAGAGATGTGTCTGCTCTTTGACCTTTCCCCCCAAATTTATTTACAAGATAGCGTTCGATCTTTCTAGATCTATCATATTCAAGCTTCGACTTTGGTAGCTTCTGCCGCAAAATATAATGTCAGCTCAAGACAAGGATTTTACGAAGAAAAGAGCCGAGGGCATACCTTCTTTAGCAGCATCTTCTTCCCAGAATGGCGGTGGTGGAGCCTTGGGATCAGTGACTGCTGGTGCTTCAATGCTGCGTGGCTGGTTGTAGTAGTAGTAGTATTGACCTTGTCGAGGATCATAGTATGCGACACCACCGTAGTAGTAATATGCGTAGAACTGGCTGAAGTATGGAACGTAGCCTATTGTTAATCAAATAAAATACCCATTAGCATATTTCAATCCGAACCTCAAAGAAAGTAGTAATCAGTCCAATTTCTCGGAGGGCACTTTATGACATACTTCGGAAAGTCCAGTATTCGTATCCTGGCTCTGCTGGCCCGTAGTAACTAGCTGGGAATTGTCCCCAACGACGTCCATCACCGTACCAGACCGAAAGACTGCCGCGGTTACGGCCACCTGCTTGGACCTAGAATATTGTCACAACTGTTAGCTTTGAATTCAACAAGAACTTCAATTTTGCTCGAAGAAAATATAGTATAGGTGTAGATAAAATTGTAGAAAAGGTATAAAAGTTGCTTACCCTGATGTTCCCAGCCAGATAGTTGTTGCGGAAGCCCCATTGGTAAACTTGGACCCAGTTTCCTCGGGCAGCTGTAGCTGCAACAGCTGGGGCGGCTTCAGCAGCTGGAGCAGCAGCGGCGCAAGCAGCCAAAGCGCAGACTGCGGTGAAAAGAGTAGAGAAGAACTTCATCTTGGTAATGGTAAAGTGATAAGTAGGTATTTTGTATAAAACGAATCTAAGGCCTGATGATGAGAAGAAGGATGAGAGTAAATGGGCGAAATAATACCCTTTTTATAGATAAATTCCTTATACTAGCAGTATCTCACTTAACGTATGAATGCTATATAATAATCGTGTCGCTCGACTATCAGATGGCGAATGTTCGAACTTGAGTGCTCCATCAGGAAGGTATCTCGGGTGGCCAGGAACTATAACGTACCGTACATAGCCGGAAAACCAGCAAGCCCATATTTACAATCACGATAGTTCCAGCTCTGAGGTTTTTCCACAACTTCAGCCTCTTGAAGGAGCGGCAAGAGGTTGTTGCATGGGTTAGCGATAGAACCTGGAATCTCAACTTCCTGCCCGAAATGAACATCGCTTTGTTCAAGCCCTTGTTTACTAATAACTGTTGGGACAGACCTCTATATTTTTGTGCAAGGAGGATGGCTCCCGCAGTGGAGGTGTCTGGAAATCGGAACTTTCAAAAAAACTCGCTAGGAGAAATTAAGCAAGACATAAACGTCGTTGCCTTCTGATCGGCTCTCTTGTCCCGCTGGGGCGATAATTGGGACTTTCTATATTGGGTGTAGGTATGTGCGGCCCACCAATCGATCCCGCTGTCGCTTGAGGTTGTGGGGATCCCAGTAACTTTGTTGCGCGGGATAGATTCCCCAAAACCTGAACGGCCCGGCTTGAAGAATTGCTAGACGGCAAAGATCCGGAAAGCTCCTAGCTCGAACTAAATCTATAATTTAAAGCGCCCGGGTGCTTGTGACTGAAAGTGGAGGCCATTATTGCGTTGATTGAAAATTTCTTGTGAATTAGTCTGTGCTGCTCTCCCCTACCGAGGTATTTAATCAGCTTCTAGTCCATCAGAATCGACAAGGTTCATGTAGAAAATATATCAAATTTATAGCAATACTCTAATTTGAAGTAAATGGCAGCCTCGCCAACGATAATATGCTTTTTTGCCACAAATATACCGCTATATCAATAACGAGGTGCAGCTTCCTTCCAGAGCAAATCAAGCGAGTTTCCATATCGCATGGATTGCACAGTTTTGGGCGCATCAACAAGGCAAATTCTGTCTCAGTATATAATCTAGACTTATCTTGCGCTTTTATTCATGTGAGTTTCTTTACCGGATGATACCATTGATCATTGAGACTAGCTCAAATCCATAGCAGAATTGCCCATCCCATACGTACATACATCCAAGGCTCAATTGACATATCCTAGACATCGACAGGGATATTCAAACCAATTGATAATAATAAGTCCTGTAAGGTTTCAGTTTGTTTCTATATCACTCGGTCGATTCCGTTCCATCGGTAATACCCTCTCAAAATATCGAGTTAATATTGCACCATTCATGCATGCATAGCCATGGTTGGGACGAATGCAAAGCCGAAAAGTGCGTTGTTTTTGTTGGAGAATTCCGCCCTGGCGGATTGCCAAATTCCATGCATCATGAAATGCAATTAGAAATCGATGCCCGAGATGCCGCCCTAGATTTTCACTATATTATAATATTATCGGTTTCTCAGAGCTCGACGGAGAAATCTAATTTTTTTTCTTGTATATGCACATGATAAAAGGTTTTCATCTTCTTAACTTCAAGGTGCCAAGAACAATGTAATGCCTCATGCATTCCCTAGTCCGGCTCAGTAACATACTACAATAAAGCTATCGAACTGACAAGCCGTATGCAAGGATCTAGGGATATAATTCGGGAAGCTTGAATGTCTGGATCCATGCAATCTAGGAGAAGCTTCTAACATGGAAACGGGTCAATAGGTTCCAACGTCTCAGAACAAAGAGATTGTTTTTCAGGCACCCTTTGTTCAAACTACGGAAATCTTTGCCATGAAAACACAGAAAGTAAGCTGTTAACCTCCAGACTAGCTGTCGACATCAAATAGCCATCGGATTCAATAAGACCTTAGTTCTTGTTATTCCTGGGTCTTTTGATCTATTTGATGAGGCAAAGACAAAAGAGACTCCTGTTGGTCTGATTCGTAAGGAAATGGATGGTTGTCACATTTGAAAATCCACAGGTAGCTATAGGGATCACTCCGATCTTTGTTTTCGTTCCGAAGGATTACATATTTGCCTTCTTTCGCATCTACCTTTTTTGGTCGGCAGAACAGAATTTTTGGAATTTTCAAGATTTTCGGGAGTTTAAACGTTTTACAAACGCTCTAAGGGGTTGTTAACAAACCAATTCGAATGCGGTATTCTTGTCTCGGGATAGAGTGGAAAGATGAAGTCGCTCAGAGCAGGGAACAATCCAGGTCCCCATATATAGATCTATAGAAAGCTAAAACCTTAAGGTGGGCAATATATAGTTCGCACCATTTACTAGTGTGATCCCCATCTCTCAATATATTTTGATAGTTAACATTTTCAGACAAGAATATGAGTTGGCTTTTGTTTCGTGCTTCGCGGCTGGTTTACAAAACAAAATATGGAGGTAAATACAACAAGAACAGCAGGCTATAACTCCAATAGAAATATCAAAGGCACCAAGTTGAAATCCATAGATACATCGAATTGTGTAAACAGCTCCTTGTGATTAGCTATGATTCCCCTGCGAGTATATTCGTCCATTAAGCTAATGATCTTGGAGTCTCGATCCCCAAGCCATGTAGCGTGATGACCTCCCCATCTCGATGAATCTCGCCTGGGTTGATTATATCGCGAGATACCTCATTCACATTGACCAACTTTAGAATCAAGGTTCGGTGATTCCAATCGTCCTTATGTCGGCCCATGTCAGCAGCAAAGATGGTATATTTGCATCCGGTTCCTTCCATCTCTGGGGCTTCGTTAATTTTCTTAAGGACCGATTCTGTGAAGAGAAGAGAGGCACCGCAACAGCCGGCCAATGATAAGAGTGAGTTCTTGTGATTCGAGTTGAGGAGCGACGTTGGAGTTGGATCTTCCGCACAATCAAAGACCGAACTATGGGCGGAAATCCACTCTTTGTCCTCTTTGCGAATGACCACGAGTTTGTAGGGAAAGGGTGGTGATTTTGTCATTTTTTGGAAGGTTTCCGGGATCTTTGTCTGAATAGTAATATCAAGAATTATGAATTATGTTTATGAATTGTATTAATCAATAGTCCGAAGATATATCTGAGACTTTATATACGATGGATCGAGTTCGAAATATGTGACGTGTATGATATATGAATGATTGACAGGATTTACTGTTGCACTGCAGAAAAGTTCTCTCTGTCTTTTAGAGAGCCTGAAATTCGCTGTCGTGGAAGAAAACTACGTACCATTAGCATTCAGGCATCATATAACCAGAGCAAATGTGAGCTAATGCAATTGAGCCAATGAGCTACTGTGGTCTCGCTGTGGGTGGCCGTTATTGATTACTGTGCCACATACACACAGTGCACCTGAATTCATACACACAAGCATTGATCCGAAACCTCACATATTTTCGAACCAATCGATTAAAATTTTAGTCCGAAGTACGAAGTGGTCATGTGCGGCTTCATGTTCATGGCTGCAGCTCTCCGGGCTGCCTCCGAACGGTCGTATCACAAGTTGAATTCCACAACCGGTCCAAAAACTGTGTTGACAAGCGCTTCTCCAACAACAATAACAACAGTACCTGCCTTCGCAGCCTCGCCCCAAACACCCCACCAAGTGGAAGCCTCACCAACCCCCACCACCACCACCACTTCAATCCTCCAAAAATGAATCGTCGCATGGTACCTCCCTCCCTCCATCTCTACAACCTCCTAATTTCAATCCTAACCTCTTCTTCTCGCCACCTAGCTCTCCCGCGAGGACGAAACCTCAGCCGAAACACCCGTCACCCTCGCCGACCAAACCGCCATAAACACCTTCTCGATCCTTCATTCCCGCCACACCCTCCTAACGAGCACCTTATCCGAAAAACACACGGAGAAGGAATACCTAACCGACGTATCCTCCGAACTCGAACTCTCCGACGACGATGATCTGGTACCGTACAAGATCGGTGACGCGTTCGTGTCCTTGCGGGTCGAGGAGGTGAGGGAGATGCTGGAGAACGAGATCAAGGAGATCGATGAGGAGATTGAAGATTTGGAAGGACGGGTGAGGGATGAGAAGGGCAAGATGGATGAGTTGAAGGTGCAGTTGTATGCTAAATTTGGGAGGAGTATAAACCTTGAGGCGTGATCGATTGACGGGTTTGAATCTATTATGGAGGATATATGGGTCACCAATCTTACTTTAATATACCCACGAGTGGGGTACATATTGCGATACGATTTATATGAAAGGGTTTAATTGTAGCATTTCATGGCTTTTTTTTAAAAAAAAAAATGGGGTATCGAACCAGCGCTAGAGAGGTAATGAAAATTCGACATTACATTAATGCTTAAGCTGTAGACATGCTATTTAAAAAAAAAAACACCAGTGAACAATCGCTGTTTAGTGATATTAAAACGAAACGTAATAATGAACGTGCGCTAAACAAAAGTCTAAGATAGTTTATCATCCCTAAAGAAACAAAGAAGACAAGAAAAGTGGCATGACAATCAAGCCATCACCCTTTTTCAATTACAATTCCTTCTTAACAAAATGTTCCTATAAAAACCCAATCCCGTTAGCATCATAAACCCCCCGAACGCAATCCTCAACACTTCATATTCTCAGGTAACTTACCGGCGAATGAGTAGTTTCATAGTCGATGTGTACGTACGCACGCTCGACATCAGGCAAGCTCTCCAGCTTCGTTTGCAATTCCTCGGCGATATCATGCGAGTGCTTGAGGGTACAATCCTGATCCATCACCACGTCGACTTCGATAATTAATCTAGGCCCGCTATGGTATGCCCTCACTGTATCAAGCTGCAAGATCTCAGGAGAATGTGTCATGGCTAACAACAACAACAAAAAAACTTGGTTAGCAAGCTCCGATAGTTTCCATATGAATAAGGGAAAGAGGGGTATTACAGATATAGGTGATCAATTGTTGAGTATCCAAATCAGCAGCTATACCGACGAGTAACATGAACTCCTCCCAGGCAGTCTTGAGCCAAAGCGTCAGGATAAGAACAGAGATGATAATGGCACCCATAGGATCGATCCACCATTTCAAGACGGAACCGCCCACGGACGTCAAGATACCAAATCCGTTAACGAAGAGATCATTCCGATGATCCCGCCAGAGAATCAGAACCTAACAAAAACAAATGTCAGCAACTAGGAACTTCAGATCTAATGAGAAGATAGGGAGAATTTACATCGCTATAGATATCCTTCAACGCCCAGCAGTAGAGAAACAGTGTCAATTTTGTGGTGAATGCAACGGACACGGCGATAACGGAAGGAAGATGTAATCTATTCGTGTCTTCTTCGCTACCTGATCCGATTTGACGGGCGGAAATAACGATAAGAATCAGAGATACCGACGACATGACGAACGAGAAGGTGATATTCCCGGCCGTCTCTAGACGTGCTTTGCCTGACGGAAACTGCTTTGAATCAACCCTTTTGATAGCCCGACGGGACAACAACAGGATTATATTCGACAGAGGATCGAAAATTGCATCCGCCATGGCTGCGATACGATAATATTAGCAGAGGCGACTTGAACCACGTATTTTTCGAATCAAAACCATACTTGCAAACAGGGAAAGAGAGACTGATGAGACGGCAGCGTAGATTTGAAGTCCCGATAATATGACATTCGCAGCCTATCCATTCCAAGATCAAGAGCCTATGAGCCAAATATTCCATATCCATATATTCGATAAAATACGTAAGACACCTACAAAGCTACCCCACACGGCAATTTTATACTTCAGTGCGGTATCCTCAGCCGTCTCTTTAGCCTCACTGCGGTGTTCCTCGATGCTCTTCAACAGCTTTTTGATCTTTTCATTCTGCGCCTCGTAAAACTCCTTCAACTCGTTCCCCTTGGCCATTTTCGCGTGCGGGTTGACGCGCTTCTTACTCGTGTTTGAAGCATTCTTCTTGATCAGATTGATCTCGGACGGGCTCTTGAGGCCGCGAGAGAGATCGTATGGGTCGTTACTGATGGTCTGCTCGCGAGTCAGGGTGCTCTCGTCGCCCGAATTGATGACGTTGCGGTGTGTTGTGGTGTCGGTTGCGGACAGAAGCTCGATGCTGGTGGAAGGATGGGCGGTGCCGGCGGATGCCATGACGCCGGAAAGGGCAGGAGGTAACCCCCCTAGTAGTAAGTTGGAGTCTCGCTTTTGACGTTGAATTCGACTTGACGAAGCGCCGGTGGAAGGGCCGATTGATTATACTATTCTCGTGTCATCAGAATCAAGAATAAGATAAGTATTTTGGTGTTTTAAAAATTCGAAACGAGATGGTAATTTCTGTGCAACCGGTCGCTTTTAAAGTTCCCTCGTCCGATCGCGCGAAGCCGAATCGCATTTATCAGAAATCTTTAGAGAGCTGCGCCTCACGGCCTAGCTAAGTATTTTCTTGGCTACATGTATCATCAAAATTGTAGCTCTGCTCGGGACGGGCATGTTGTCAAAGATCTGGCAAGCTTCCGCTAGCCAGTGGAGAGGAGCGCTGTGGGGGGCGCTTCGAATCGATCATGCAAGTACTCTATCCGGACCTCCAACCTTCCGTTCGGAACTAAACCCATTGCTTGCTGAGTAAAGTGGCCAATTGCGGAGCGAACAAGGTCGCCCGATCCGAACCTCTGTTGTTCCCCCAAAATTCTAGAAATCGTGGACACGGGAAGAGCATGGAAAGGGTCTTGAGTTTTTCTTGTGCATTGGCACGCGAAAAGCTTAAGGTCGACATTAATTTACTATTCAACTGGTAGACAAGTACCTTTGATATGATAAGTATACTAATGAGTGTTTCTAGACCTCTCAAGATCCTTAGGTTTATAAAATATGTATTATTTTGGTTCGTAATGCGTGTCTAAATTTCATAATCCTCCCTTACGTTTACAGAATAAAGGAAAGGAAATAATAAGATACAGTAAGCGTCATGAATGCCTAGGATAGTACAGAATAGCTTTTTTGAAAACTTCTTCATTTCGCCCTTGCTGGAAACCCACTCCCGGTATAAAAGGAGAGACAGAGAGAGTAAAAAACGCAAATTGTGATGGTATGCGTACAGGGAACCAAGTGTATCTTGTCAACCAACCAGACTTTCTGAAAATCCATCCGCTCAAAGAAAGACCGTGAGTGCAAACCGAAAAAGAGAGAAACATCATCCGGACATCAATAGAAAACGATCAGATCATTACAACTGGACTATAATTCGCCTCCAAAAAAAAAAAAAAAAATAGACACGAGCCACTCAAAATGAACAGGAATGAGAAAGGGAAGGGTATAATATAGTGAAAACAGGATATGAGAGGCCAGGCAGAAAAAATATAGAGAAGCGATAAAAGGCTTTAAAAGGTCTTTTTTTAAAAAAAAAAAATCAAGGTCTAAATAGCGCTGTACCCACCTCTACCCCCGGTTCCTTGGAAGGTGTTAACTGCCCTTCTCAAGAAGTCTTTGATGAGATATGGAAGATCTCGTAAGGTATCACTGTGAGGTAGAAGATCCCATCTGTGGATGGATATTCGTACACAAAATCAAGATAAGGCTGCATGTTAGTAAAATCCGTTTCACTCGCTTTTAACATACTCTATATATATATAACGACTTTTTTCGTCTTGCAAAACGACCGGGGCCCTCCTTCAAACGGGTAGCTGCACGTACCCTCTTGCACCATATTTGTTGTAATTGAACCACGATCCAAAGATTAGATACGCGGCAACAGCCATAAAGGCACTGCACGATCAGTTAGCACATCTCCGCCCCGGCTTATCGGATAAAACTTGACATTTTGCACTCACATTAAGATGAACCAAGTGAAGAATCCCCAGCTGCCGTTGGAATCTGTAGGCGGTACCACCGGAATTCCCTCCTCACAGGCATGCCCAGTTCTCCATTCCAATGTCAAGACTTGATTATCTTCGTAGCTGATATATTTGAGAGCATTATCGCCCTTGCCATCTTTGTCTGGCTCCTCGTTTCCGGTCATCTTGTCATCGCACAGGAAATGTATGATTGTGGCCTGCTTTTTTTTATTTTCTCCTCCCCCCGGTCCGTGTAATGTGACATTTAGACCGATGAGTTTCTTGCTGGCGTCTCGCATAGTAGAATACTCGGGTTTGGTATCGTCCGATATATCAGCGGTAGATATTTGAGAAAAGGTATGATCGTCAGGCTTGTCGTTATGCCACGCTCGCTTAACCATACACACTTGGGTTCCATCGTGGCATTGCTCATCTTTGGGTGTATCTTTAGGCCATTCGATTTTCCCCTGCACACAAAAAAAAAAGACAGGTTAGTATGCTACGAGAAATTCTTAAAATGGCTGAATCTCGGTATTCAAAGAATTTAAATGCTCACCAGAGGGTTTATAGTAATAGTTGTTTTGCTTGGCTAAAATATTCGATAGAGCCTCTTGTTAGTTATTGTTGCGTTCTGCACGGCTTGTTTCGCAAATTATCCGTCATCCTTCAAAGAACGGCCAACATACAGGATCAAGGTCTTTGTAATCAACCACAACTGAATGTTGCTTAAGCTCTTTGAAATTGAACTTAACACCATCAGATTCAACTTCGCCCGTAAAACCCGTGGATTCCGCTAATATGGAGATCGGGAGGAGGAGGAGGGCGGAAAGGAGCGATAGCGACGCGTGAGACCTCATTTTTGCAAATAGAGAGTTTGGCGGAGGAGATGAAGATGACAGGACGAAGGAAGGAAGACGAGGTCGGAGGGAGAAATACTGAGGTCGGAGATGTGGGGAAGAGAGGAGAATAGGAGATGGAGGTGACAAATGAAGTCCCACTCTCTGTGCGTCTCTCTCTCACTTCTCGGACTCTCTTGTGCCCAAGCTTTTGGGGCTCTCTGTGATTAATTTGGTCGGGATCCGGAGATTTGGCTTTCCAGGGGCGGATGTGACCTGAAACTAGAGCAGCTAAGAAAAAAGAGATGAGAGTTAGTGAATCCAAAAGTTGAGAGGGCAAACCGGGGGGAGTTTATATGTTAGCGGTGGATGCTGGTGTATCCGATGTGGACCGAGAGTGGGTTATCGTGCCGATGGGATGTGTCGAGGTTGCGACTTTACAAAGTGGCTGGATCGTTCAGAATTACATCGCTCGCTCGCTCGTTTGGTTTATTTGCTAGCTCGGCCGGGCAGAATGGAAAAAATAGGGAGGTTCCCCTGGCGTGTTGTTTTCGCTGTCGATCGCCCAACACAGGCCGCGCACATCGTCAACATATCTCAACTTGATCAAGCGAGCGCCTATTAATTACTTTCATAACGTATAATATAACGTCTAACGTATAACGGCCAACATATGCATCACTGACCTTCAAACCGTAAAGTTGTTATTCTCCTCCTGTTACACGGGGACTATTTCTTTATGTCTCTTCTATTCTTAAATTCTCTTGGAATCTTCTATTATTGATCGTCATCATCGTGCTAAGATATTCGATGTAAGGGCACATTTTTAATCGTCTTCAGAGCTGGCTTAAGCTTTGCCCTGTTGGGGTACGTAATATCATCTGCCGACACTTACAAGTAGTACTATGTAAGTTTCGTCGATGACCCTGCTATACCTTTTTACTGGTATCGAGGCTAACCTTTTTATCCCGCACTGCGTGATCAATCCGCATGCAATAGGACCAGCCCGTCTTGCTTGCCTTTCCCCTGGTTATCCCCGCCTGGTACCACCGGTGCGGCCGACACTGATATAACGTTAATTTCACTTCTGTTTGCTTCGCTTCTCGGTCGACGGTCATTTGTTCTCTCCGAAATTGATTGTCAGCCACCTCGCGAAAGCCAAAGGTCTGAAACGGTACCAAGAACCTCCATAAGATTAATGCATAAGCAGCCGCTCGAGTATTTGTGGACCTACCAAAATAATCGAAAATCCGAACAAAAAGGAGTTCATGCGACACTTGTTCTACCAGCTATTTGTTTAAGCCTCGCGGTTGTCGTCTGCGTTTCATACCAGAATGAGATCGATATGATTCATGACTATGTACCACCATCTACATACAGCCTTCTTCAATGTGGCGGACCCCCCTGGCCGCCGTTGCTGCGGTTTGACATCATCCGTGCCTTTCTAGGCAATCTGTGTCGTTCACATTTCGTCGTCTTCAGGGCAAACGCGAACATCTATCCAAGGAGCTAATAAAGGGCTGGCACTCAGGCCTGCACCACACGGGATGGCCATACCATTAATGCATTTCCAATAGATCGAAAGATTTTAGATATTTAGATTAAGATCTATATTCGAATAATTTCATACAATACCGAACCGCAGCTGTATTACTTCATGAATTCATGTGGTACCATGAGCCGACCTGCCTGCCAAGCATCCGTATTATCGTCCGCGAACAACTTAAATTGTCATTCTGAACTGCCTCAGAAACTCGTAATCCTTTGTGTTCTCATCCACCGTTTTTTGAATGATATCTACCGCCTCCTCGTCGTACTTTTCAAGCCATTCTTGCCTTTCTTCTTCTCTAGTTCGTATCTTCTTCTGTACCGTTCATATAATTAATCAGCACCACCGCAAACATTTAAAATATGAAAATGTTGTAATCATGTAACAATTAATCCACAAAGTGATATTGATATACTCACCGTCGTCCTCGGCCTTAGCCCTCCACTCCCAATAGCATCCTCATGAAACCCCTTCCACTTGTCAAAGCTCTCACAACCTGCATTCGCCTCCCACTGCAACATTTCATCGCAAAAGTCTATCCCCATCATATCGCAGAACTTGTGAACAACTTCCTTGGGATGATCCAGTAAGTCGTCGGCATCGATCACGCAGACTTGGTGGTTATTCGGACCGCTTGCTTCCGAGCCTGGTGGGTTGATCACCTTTTCTTGAAGCAAGTATTCAAATAGCACTCGCAGTTCTCTATACCCTGCTTCGTTTGGCATGAAGAATTTGAATCCTGTCGTTTTGTTGAGGGGGGGTATGCAACATCGATAATATGAGGGTACCGCTTTGCGAGGATCTCGGATCAGGAAGGCGAATTGGAAGTTCTTCAGCATCGATAATGGTAACACTGTTGGATTTCTTTCGTCAGGCGTACTTGCGAGACCGGACACTGATGGTGCCAGAATTGCATTTTGGAAAGTTTCGTGATCGGATGGCGGGACCAGATAGCTAGCCATATCCTTTATGAATACCCGTTTCCCCTAACACGAGCGATAGACGTACGAATGTTAGCATATTTTAAACTTCAGATTTCAATTAAGGCATTCAAGCTAGCAGCTCCAGCTACAGCCGCAACATTCGCTTGAGATTGCCAATATCGCATGTGTTCACACCTCTTTCCCATTATTGCAGATCTCCTCCAGCACGCTCTTATAGGTCGATTCACCGAACCCGCTTGCTTCTCTATGGTTGACAATTTCATCGTGGTCGCCTTCGTATCGCGATGAAAGTCGTTCTGGCCCTACACGTAACAGCAGCGCCCAGTTAGCCAATCTATTCAACTCGTATTCATTGCAAAGACTTATTATAGGAATTCGAATTCGAGCCAACGGTCGTACCATAATAGAATGCATCCCCAAATGGTTCATGCACGCACACCAACTCATCCTTCCTCGTCATGAATACCCTCTCAAAAGCCGTACTACAGCTTCGAGGATGCGTCGCAACAAATACTGGTAATTTATCGGCGTTCATCTTAACGACTGGCAACGAATATGACACGAGAAAAAATATCAAAATTAAGGATAAGAGCTTCAAGAAAAATACCAATTGATTATATGTAGCAGCGTACGACCGATTTCCCCGAAAAGGACGGGGGGAGATCATATACCCTTTAATACTCAATCACCCTCACTACTACCGCCTTTTAAATCTCTCGACCTAACACCCCCCATAGCGAACACTTAAGCTCAGACCCGTTTCTCTAGCTACCCCCCCCCTGGTCCCATCTCGCACCCATACCCACAAAACTAGCAAAAGTGGATCGCAACTTTCCATACGAGCTCCCCATTCAAAAACGATCGACGTGATAGTGTCGCATTTTAAAAATCACGGGTACCCCGACCCGGTTCCAACAAACCAGATC
The DNA here is from genome assembly GCA_012184315.1 of Arthrobotrys entomopaga. Classification (NCBI taxonomy): domain Eukaryota; kingdom Fungi; phylum Ascomycota; class Orbiliomycetes; order Orbiliales; family Orbiliaceae; genus Arthrobotrys; species Arthrobotrys entomopaga. The sequence continues at coordinate 708,126 of LDDX01000176.1, read as the reverse complement.
GGAACCAGATCCGAACGCCAACGGTGCAAGTACGTAGCTTGATCCAATCTGATCGCAATAGCTGGCAAGCAAAAAAAAACAAAATCCCTAGCTCCAAATCGCTCGTCGAAAATCCTTGTCGAGACTCGCTTAGCGGGAAGGTGGTGTGGAGCCCTATGATGTCGTTTTGCAACGTTTGGGGTTAATATTCGAGGGATTGGGTTAGGTTTGTGGGATCTATCACCGCATGGGATTTGGGGGCTCTTGGAACGCGGCGGGGACTTTTTGGTTTTGGCATGGTCAGGAGTTATCCGCATTTCCGGCAGTTATGCTCTCCAAGTTTTTTTGGATTCTGGGCGTGCGAGCCAAGTTGATAGGTATCTCTTTCGACTTTCCTCACTCGTTATCTTGGAGGGCGAGAGTGTGTGTTGTGATGTTAAAATGCAACACACTAGGCTAGGGTATTTCTAGATTTCTACTATAGTCTCGCGAGGGGTATTTCCTTTGCCCTCCTGTCCGCCTGGTCTCGAGGCTAGGGTATTTCGTGAATGATCAAATTCGGCGGGCCGATCCGGATCTCTAACTTTCTCTAATTTATAGATGGAAGGTTCTTAAGATTGGTTTAAATGTTTTTCTGGAACTAGACTAGATCTTCTGTGGACTCTGTGGGTCTGGGACTCGAGACCAATCTCCTGTAGCTATAGCTTAGCTAGAGGCGCCGGCTAAACACCAGCATTTTAGTTGGGAAGTATATACGTATAGCTACTCGCCAGCTGGTATAGCTAGATATAGTATCGAGGGGCAGACGAGCTGTTAGCTACTTACGTAGATAGTACTAGATCATGTTGCTCTGAATATCTCTGGCCCAATGCTAGACGGCACTTTGAAGTCACGAATGTTCCTCAGATAAGTACTTGATAATCATAAACATAAATTCGTACATATAGAAATATTTACATCTACTTGTTCCCCAAAAGTGGTTCGCTTAAACATGATGGGTATGGTATATATACAAGTGTTTCAGCTACACAGAATATGAATCATCCCCAGCTACCCAGTTGGTTCCAAAAAATCCAATCGGCTGGGGCTTCACTAGATCTAGATCATCTCTCGACAAGAAATCTCATAATCATACTTTTGTAAAATTCATCTCCTCTACTACCTCTTACAACTGCACCTGCAGTTTACAAGCATTGCGAGTAGTAGGCGTTGTTGACCTTGCAGCTACCAGCAGAGCAGCAAGATGGGCCGGTCCAGCCAATACCACCGCATTGACCCCACATACCCGAGCATCCTTGGCCGGGGTTTGATGGGGTGGTGGTTGGTTGTCTGGCAGTGGTTGGTTGCGAGCCACGAGGGGTGGTGGTGGTTGGGTTTCCGGTGCTACCGTTCAACTTGCCCTTAACGAAGGTAAGAGCCTGTTGGCCGTATTCGGTACCGTATCCCTGATGGGTGTTGGCATCGTTACCGGTGCAGCAGTATGGGTCTGCGGCATCGCAGTAGGACCTGACGCGGTCTCCGACTGGGCAGGAGTATCCATTTGGACGTGGGGCAAACTACAATATATCGAGCTCGTTTAGCTTTCGCAGCGTAGTCTTAGATTTCTATTCAGAGGTACTTACGCCGTGGGCAGTGCAAGTTCCGACGTCGTATGGCAATCCGGCCATATATCTCGGGTCACCCATGAAGATGGCCGCCTTGATCATAGCAAGGGCGTTTGAGTTGATTGGAGTAGCGGTATTGCTCAATCCAATGTTGGTATCACCACCACCGCAGAAAGCATTGTCCATAATTTGACCACCCTAATTCGCACGATTAGCGATAAATTCCATTTCATCTATCGAAATCTCGGTCTTGAAAAACTTACCTGGGAGTATCCAACCAAGACGAGCTGTGTCGATGGACATCTTTGGTTGAAGGAGTTCACAGCAGATGCGACTGCAGCAGTTCCTTGGAGGGCAGAGTCGGCATAGCTGGCGCCACCGCACTGCGATTGACCACCGCAAGCTGGGTAGACGATGGCTTCTGCGGTAGAGCCTGGATAAGCATTCAAGATCAGGTTGACAACGACACCAGCGGTACCGTAACCAGCTGGGGCAGTGGTTTCACGAGCTCCGAAGATGTGAATAGAGGGACAGCTCTGGCGGGCTTCGATGCCGCGGGCAGAAACCTGCTGGCCGAGGAGAACGAGAGTTGCTGCGGTCAATAACATTTTGGATAAAGTTGAATGGTATGTGATTTCTCTGGACGAGGTTGATTTCGTTTGATGACTTCTAGAGGCTGCGTATAGACTTGTGATACTGCAATTTTAGCTTACATCTTCGGGAGGAAACTGTCATCCTTTTATACACGAACATCTCCATAGCTTCCTGAACTCAATATCAAGGATGACCGAACCGATATGTGGGTACCTTGCCGAGCTCAGCCCTGGCGAGAATTGATCCTCGGAACAAACCCGCCGGCTTTGCAGAAATAAACTGGCAGAATCCCTGGATATATTGACGTATTCAACCAGCTACCGAGTTTAAACTTCCCTTCCACCGAGCCCAAGGTTTATTTGGGAAGATTCTACCACGTGCAATATAGTATCTAAAAGAATTTCTGCGGATATTAGGAACTTTTCGACTTTTCCGCTTTAGCGTGTGTACCAAGCTAGAAGACCACATCTAGTCCTATTTTAGCCGGTCTCATTATGGCAGTCACGGCGTGCGGTGCAATATATTGAACATGGGACGAGACTGTCGACAGTCTAGATTGAAAATTAAAATTATTATAAAAATTTAAATCGTGTGTGAGAACGGGAATCAAGCGAATTAATCGTCTGTGGAGCCTTGGTTGGAGCGCACCTTGGAGAACAAGCGCAATGATGCACATGCATATGAGCGGAATTGTTGGGCAAGTGGTAGTATTAACTGACAGCCTCTTTGCGTTGAGTGTGTGGGGAAATATACCGGTCCAGCGACCTGGATATACGTTGCCAAGATTATCTGAAAATAAGTAACCGGGCCGAATCCCATGAGAAAAGTTGCTGAAAAGGGGTTAGCTCGGTGGATAATCCTCTCGTTGGTAGAATTTGCACAGACGACCATGTCGTCTGAAACTGGGGATAGTTTAGGCATAGTTAGGCTAAATAGTTTTTGTGTCTACGCGACGGGAGTCGTCGCGGACGCAATGTGGATTGCATGCGCAAAGCTAGCAAAAGTCGATCGTTAACGGTAGACACGGTCTAGACATACAACTTATTCGAAAGCAAGAATTAAGCCAAGCAATGTTAATTGATGTTTGTTAATCTTGTGAAATTCTTAGGTTACATTGGCGTTGAGAAATCGAATACACTAATACCATATCGAAGGAAACGAGGACCTTTGTTTGCAGCTAATACCAATCTCCAGGTTGAGGTACATTATAAATGAAATTTAGAAGCTACGAGTATAAAATGGTGGCCGATTGTCATTTTGGCAATATTACTATATAAATCACTGGCATAATTGGTGGGGCAGTGGAGATCGATATATTAGTGATATCAAACGTGATAAAAAGTTCAGACTATAGTAACACCGATTATATTCTCGACAATTGTGAGCTAACCGGTCCCGGGACCCATGGTAACATTGAGCGAGATTGAACACATACCAGAAAATGAACGTTGGCAAGACAAAATACCTATGCTTTGTGGCTTACCATATCCAAGATTATGGGGAAAGATTAGTTGACTTCCGATACCCGTGCAGCCTGTTTCGCTTTTTTGTAAAGGGTATGCTAGCACCTGCCCCAGCTCTTTGGTCCCCTTTCCTCCGACAGCTGGCTAAATACGTCTGCATCCGTCTATCAACCTCACGTGTGAAATCTTACATGCATTTTTATTGTCGTTTCAACTTCATCCGAGCTAATTGGGACACACTTTTTGAGAAGCTTACGGTGACAGTGGCTAAAGAAGATACTGCTTTTCTGCATTCCTTTTGAATCAACTTGTTGCACTAATCAGCCTGATTGCGCCAAGGGCTGGGCAGATCGAATGAGGCGCCGATGTGAGGCCGACCTCGATATCGATATATCTCCAACAAGTTTGAAACAATATATGCTAAGTTAACGATGATCCTATGAGTATGTTGGTATTAACTCTATCTCAACGGACGATCGGATCTTTAATATATTCAAACTACTTTCAACCAATTCGCTTAGTTCAACCAATTATTCATGAATCCATCAAGGAGTCTCACACCAGTTACGCAAAAAAACTTAAACAGTCTTTCGCATTCTAACAAAAGAAATTATCAATTTCTAGAACGACGATCAGTCTAACCGTATACTGGAGCCGTGCCAATGCTCGCTAAGATATAAAATAATCTAAATTCTTCCATTAGAGCGAAGATGGGCTCGGATATTCACACACGGCATCTAGCTTGCGAGATAATTTATACCCTAAATACCCTTCACTCCCCTTGGATGGATCGGACGAATGGCGTTCAGATTACTATGAGTATTGAATGCTTAAATACTTAAAAATATCTGTATGATGCTGGCGCAAAATTAAACCCTGGTTATAATGAATAAAGAAAGGATCGCCCCGTATACGTAGATAAAATCATGCAGGAAATTTGTTGTTTGTTGGACTCAACAAGATTTTGAGAGGTAAGTATATCCGGAGTTTTCTCAGTTATATTTATCAAGGATTACAACGGGTCATGAGATCTTGACCTCCCCTGTTGTTTATACCACCGCAGATTTTCGCCGAATTACTAACTAAAGACAAGATTAGTGAGGCTGAGAGAGAACTTAGAAAAAGAAAGAAGTATGATTCTCCTCTGATAGCTCACACAAAGCTTTTTAGTGTGTAGATAATCTTTACTCGAGGCCATCTCACCGTTCCGATGGAAATACCGGTATACCTATGTTTTCAGATGTCGAATGCGAAACTAACTTAACAATCCTATACGCTGGTAGCTGATCTAATTATATTTACTTCCTTGGCTTTTTGGGGGGGGTTTTCTTAATAAAGCTACTCTCTATATGCTGGAGATAATAGGAAATAACCTGATCTCACAGTCTTGAAATGAGTTCGCCCTCAACTATTGCAACACTTTAAATTGTTGGATTTCGAACAGCGCTGCACAGTCAGGAAATATACATCCCTTCGAACGAAGGGAAGAACTGCGAATGTGTAGCAGATGTACACAGAATACGGACAACTGTTTAGAGACGTAATCAACGGTACCAGCAGTATGGATCCATGGATAGGCAAGAGAAATGTCTAAAGTATAGGCTGAAATTACTCGGCCTTGTCGCTTGCCCTAATCCCCTAGGCATGTCTGCGTGTTCTCGCCGTTACTCTAATTCGTCACCCCCAACTGTCCAAATCATGACAATGGTTTCTCGTAACTCCATTATATTTATCTTGAAAGTATCTCAAATATTTTCCTTTATTACAGCAACCGACTCTCCACCTAATTACTGGATCAACTGGATCGTCCCAAGACTGACAACGTTGGCCTCAATTCATTTAGCTTAGTCTCGAAACGTTCGAAACCAAACCCTCCCAAAGACATATTTAGCTCTATTTTCTTTTTAAGAAGGAATCTGTACCCAGCACTCAATATCACATTATCTTGTGCATTGTTATAGCCTCGTACGGGGTTATGTTACTGAAATATTTGTATTTACGGAAGAAATACTATACTAATGTTGCACCAATGTTCCTAGATCACTGATACCTTTGATCATCGACACCCTGTTGGAACCGAATTCAAGAGCGTATTGAATTCTACCCTTATTTCGGCGCCATAGATGCAACTACTTGATCCTATCTCTATTATATATAAATGCCGCGTACAGCTCTATTACTCTGCCCTTCTGTCTAAGACCTCTTGAAGGACGGGCTAGGCGTGAACTTCCAGGCTACAAATCGAACCTTCTGCCTTCAACTTCAAGACGCCGAGACTGATAGAGCGGAAACAAGCAACTTATGTCTTTCAATATACTGAGCACCTGTCCTTATCTAGCGTCATGTCTGACAACCACGATCAAATACTTTGGACATATCCGACTGTAAGGGATTTAACTCTTTCTACACAACCTTGTTAAATTTTGCTGTGGAATAAATCTTAAAAATAAGCTGATTTTGTGTTATTTTTGCGTTATACAATAATAACGATATAACCACCAGCTAGTCAGATTTAGTCAGTTAAGATTTAGTCAGTTATCTAGTCAGTTATCCAGTGAAATCAATTACCCCATCAATTATATAATAAATGATAATAATGATAATTAATAAGAACAAGCTGAAACTTTTTATAATCACCAACCCAAAACATCAATCAGCTGTTATACAATAGGTCATTCTGATTTATTATCTAACTAGGGCTTTAAACTAGTGATTATAAGGAGTACTTATTATTTACTTTGACAATCAGATTTAGGTAACCCGAAGAACTCCTCTTATAATGTCACGATCACACGCTGGGGGACACGGACGAAGGCCGAAGGTCACAACAACAATAACTTCAAAATCCAACAAACTGTGCTCACAAAATCGGGAACTACCCAAACATCCATCACCAAGAAACCAAGTCTTACGAGCGGGATTGTAGGATTTTCGACCTCAGATTCATATAACAAGCTTTCAAGTAGGGTAAATATTAAGATTATCATCATCAAGTACAAAATGCTCAGAGAACCTACTAAACAGCAGTTTCCATCGACATTGCTACTGTATTCTCTACTCTAGTCATGCATGATATTCAGATATCCTTAAAACAAACTCGGAATATCTACATAGCTTTCAAGTAAGAAGTAAAGCTACCCGAGGAGAGTTCATCAAGTTTCTAAAATGGTTGTAGTACATACCTAAGTAGTGTTCGCAGGGACATATATGACCTGAGACATTCATGCTTGGTGTCATGCATGTTCCAACCCTTATCAAGACACTCTTGAGATCATCTCTGAAAAAGAGTCAAATCATGCCTTAATTGTTTCAGTATTGACTCAAGTCTCAGAAGTAGCAGCTAGAGAGACACAAGACGGATGATGACAGTAAGAGCTTCTTAAACACGAAAGTGTGTTTGAATCCCCAAGGGGGGGTGTCGCCCCTCGTATCTTCGCAGATCTCATCCAAAACATGCATATAATGTTTTCACTGGTGTTTCTGTCAGAGTTGAAAATGAAAATGGTGATACGAATGGCTGGTGATTACAATATTATAATTTTGAAGCCAACAAGAGGTCGATTTTTGGGGGATATTTGGTAGTTCCAACCGAAGGGTTCACCAATTTTATTACTTGTGACACGTATATATGCTCGTTTAGCGCTATAGCAAGTGCTAAATTGTGACGCGGTTATGTAACCAACCAGAAGATAGGTTTGGGACCTTATGAAATAGGACTGTCACGCCATGATTTTATAAAATATCATAGATAATGAGACATCGGATCGCCTAAACGCTATTATAATATCGACTCTGTTTTGACTTGAAAACTCAATTGTTATTCGCAAAGAGTTTCGTCAGTTAAAGATGATGCCCGAGAGGCGTTCGACCCGAGATGATAATCTACCAGAGTTGAATAGATCTAGAATTTTTATTTTTGTCTATCCTGTAACCGTTTGAATTTCAAAATAGATGTGACTTTTTGTTCACAAATCCGGTGTTTAAAGAACCATGATGATATGAGATGCAATGCAATTAAAAAAAATATTCATGCGCAATGCTCCCAAGAATAGATTATCCCATCGACATCTAGTCGACAGGTTCACCCTTCCTAGCAGCGATCGCCTTTTGCAAATTCGCTTCTTTAGTTTGCTTGATCCAATCATCGTACGTTCCAGCCTTAACCTTCTCCTTGACGACTCCCTTCAACAACTCATGAATGAAGCCGACAAAGTTGTGTCTCCGCAACTCGTTTTCGATCTCCCATTCCTTCCTCTTCTGCTCTTCCCGCGCCAGCATCTCTTCGTCTCCAATTTCGACCGCTTTGATACGTAAATCCTGGACGACCGCCATCAAATTGAATCGGATCTCTCCCGGAGGGTAACGATCCACCCGTCGATGGATTACGGGTATGACCTTGTCGCAGAATTCTTCTTGGGTGCACTTGCCATGTGAGATTGGTGCTGGCTGCAAGCCATCGATTTCGTACAAGACACCGTTGACAGGTGTGTAAGCGATGAAATGGTAGAGGTCATCCTCTTCGGTCGCCTGACGAGTGCCCTCATCGACGAAGGGACTGGAACGTGAGAACGAATTGTGAACATCACGTATAAGATCTAGGGTTTTTTGCAGGCTGTTTGTCAGCCCCCTGTCGTTTCTCCCAAGCCACCGGTGTCCCCGAAATTAACAAGCTAATTATGGCCACAACCTACCTGAGTTTGATAGTGCTTCCCCACGTAGCTACCGGTTGGGAAAAAAATAATAGCAAGAAAGAGAGATTAGTGATCGCTTCGAAACATTTTGGGCTTGTAAAGTCTTGTATTGCGGTGCCCTTACATCAGACGGGAAACCGTCAGTGAATTCTTTGAATTCTCTCAGTGAGTCACCGATATCGACCTGTTCTTTATCCGCATTGAGCAAGACAGACAGGATAGCTTGCGTCGCACAGGCGTTCTGAATTGTCTGGTTGGCAAAGAACATGTGGTTCGGAGCATCCATGTCATGCGTGCCATCTATCGGGGCCTCTGATCTGTTTTTGCCCATTTGGTATTTGAACAGGAATATGACACCATGGACTGGCCTGATCGAATGTTTCAAAAGCAAGTAAGAATTAGCATTGCATTGCCTCGAACGTTTCACGCTGAAGGGCGAATGAAAGGAAAGAAGGGCAACCCGAGGCGTGTAACGCCACAGGGTGCCCTGTCCCGTGGGAATGACGACGCCAAAAGAGCTTGAAAAGATGGAACGTCATACGATAACTGCTTGAGGTAGTCGACTTCCAGAGCGATTAATTCTTCAAACTGAACACCCTGAACCCCGAGGCTCTCGATCAAGTACGTGAATACACCCTAAACCCATGTCGGAACAGCCATTCGTCAAAAACAGTTTCCAATCGTCAGCCGAGCCAAAAACCCCTACAGTGTGAGAAGGAAAAATGAAAAATGAAAAAAAAGAAGATATATCGACGGTAGAAGGTTAGACAGATCCCGCAGATGTACATAAGATGACAATCTGACGCAAAATTGGGGTAGGATCCCGTTCCATTTAGGTCAAGCACTTTTTCTGCTTCGCCGACCGCTATAGTGACGAGGTTTCGAAAACGTCGAAAAACAGGGTTGTGAGAAGCCTCAAGTCTTGTAAGATCCGTGCCTTTTGGGCAGGTCGCGATTTTCTTGCTTGCCGCTTCTTACTCCCTTCGCCAGATAGTGATATTGATAGTAAAGGCGCAGTTGCCGGACCCAAGGAGATGGGCGGGCCATGGGGCGAAGATGTGTGGGCTAACATACAGCATCGGATTCGATGGTGTGCCAACCGCCTGACTCAGCCATCCTGATCGTAGTCTACGCTTCCTGCGAACCGAAATCCCTCCACCAAAAAGGAAAATTCCGACGGCGCCCTGGGCTCTGGTTCCCGTTATTTCCCTTTCGGCCGACTCGTCGACGGAAGAAATGCTGATAGCGAAGCCAGGAATCTGGCGATCGATGCTAGTTCCGGGGGTGGTTGAGAGTGTATGCGTGTCTACGTGTGTGGGTGTGTGTATATGAGCGAGTATACGTATGGATGTCTGTCTGTCCGTCTATATCAACGTAACGTAACCTAACTTGAACGTGGGACCAGACCAGGCCAGGCCAGACTGGGGCAACGACGGTGGTGTTGCTTGGAAGGTTGTTTGTTCGGAACTTCTTCGAGTCGAAAAGGTGAGAGAGCTTGGCGCGGTGGACTTCTTGTTATTATTATTGTTATTATTACGCCAGCACGCCTAGCCAGCTGTGGACTGCGGTTGCGCTCCGCCCGCCGCGATGGCACAGATTTCGATTCGGTTCGATTCGATTTCTCACCTCTCCGACGCGAAAGAACATCCTGGAAGGCAATAAAACGGATGTCCTGAGCTTAGGGCTGCCAGTCGGATCTGTCCTTCCACATAGCAGCCGCCCCATCTATTTTTGCCCGCTCATTATGTAATAGAGAGCCCCCTCGAGCTCCAGATCAGACTTCTCACTAATTAGTCTTGGGGACTTCTCACGACATTTGGGAAACTGGCCAGGAGGGAGGAAACAAGCCCTGGCACAAAGAGCCTCCTGCCTAGAGTCGGCACGCACGCAAGACCAGCTTGCCTTTCAGTTGCTAGCTTTGGGACTGTGAGCTTTATCTCGCCCATCCCGTCCCAACCAGCTCGTTTTCTTTTGAATTTTACCTGCCCATGCAGCTAGTCTATCGCAATTTTTTTCTCTCTTCGCGGACAACATGTGGAGGAGATAAACAGGTTAAGGTCTGAAGACACTAAAAGCCCACTGTGGGCTTTTAATTTGCCCGAATCCCGTTCCAGTTGACGGAGACTTAAGTCCGGGTTCCAATAGGCTGGCCTCGAGGCTCTCAAAAAAAAAGCCTGTCCCGTGATAGATATATATATTCGCTCTGAGCATGCGCATGCGCATGCAACTTGCGAAATGCAAGTGGATATGGATGGTATCATGCAGTACAGGAACATCGCGGGGGCGGGCGGAGATCCATCCCAAAATACACCTGATTTTATCGTTCCTGGGCCTTAATATACATCTCTCCCGGGGTTCGATGTCGTCGACCGGCCTAAACCATGCCGTTGCAAGAAGGGCCCCTCTGAGCATTCGAAAAGTCGGAATCGCCGTGCCAGTACTCCTGCTTTCTTCTTTCATTTTGTCCTCAAGTATCTTTTTTTCTCTCTGCAAAAAAACAATCGCGGGTGCAATCTGGGGATGATCGATGCAGCTTTCTCTCACCTGATACAAATATCCCCACAATTTTCTTCATCCTGTTCTGAACCCTCGACTAGGTTTCTGGTGGGGATGTCTGTAGGGATACCCATTATCGGCAAATAAGCATCGATGTCTCGAGCGGAGCCTCTTTTCGAGGACTGCATATCGACCCACTAAACAAAAAAGTCAAAAAATCAAAAAATCAGACCTTCTGTCTGCCTTAGCCGTGCAAACTACGTGATCTCCTTGCCTTGCAACCAAGCTAGTTTTTTGTGACTTGAAAAAGAATGCTAGCGAGGAGCTTGCTTTGCCGGCTAATTTAATCGCTGCTTGTAAAACGGACGTTCGACCCGCTATTAATCGACAGTTTCCTTTCTGTAGACTGTTCCTTTTTTTTTTTTTTTTTTTTTTTGTTCGCTACGAGATGCGCATTAATGCCCCAGGCCAGTTGTGATATCGTATCATGTGCAAGCTTGGGGGGGTGTTTAACGTTTGGGTCCCTCGAGTCTTAGCTAGCTGTCAAGCGGAAGGAGGCTCGGAACGTCGATGACCTCGTGCCGGAAACCTTGAACTAGCCACAGTTAAATAGAATTTTAGCCTTTCAAACCATATCCTAGCGATCTAGAGATTCGAGATGGAGGGTACGGCAAACTCGCCCGCCAATTGGCCCGAAAAATCATCGATAATATACAATTAATAGGTTCATATATCGAATATATATTGTTTACCCAAAGGAATACAGACGAACGCTGGGAGATGCGGCACTGGGTTTTCGAGAAAGAAAAGAAAGGGGAAAAAACAAATGCTGGAAGAGTTTAAAAAATGGTTGGTGGAACGCTAGCCGCCATTTCGTCGAGGGCTAGCTTGCATGGGTATCACAGCACCTCCAAGAATCCGGAAATATTATGCAATAATGTGGAGATCAAACATTTTGAGAGGATGTCTAGAAGAATTTTTTGATTCGAGTGTTCCAGCATGAGTCGCACTCGGGAGCATGTTAGCATTCAAACATCAATCACATATGTTCAATTATGATCACAATCGCGGTTTTGCGCCGTCAATTGGTGGTATATTAAGAAAAAAGCGAAAATTATATTGAAAACGTTCACGTTACTTCACAATCATAGCCCAGCAATGATAATCAATTGGGGGCCCGATTGAATGGGACTGCGGCTCTCAAGGCTCTCCGGCGTAGCCCCCCCATCCCGTCTCTGTTTTTAACGTTTTCAGCAAATATTTGCGTTTGGAACCAAGCTTGCTGCGATGCAAGACGGCTGTGATTAACTCCGCCTGTGTATATCTATAGAACAAGAGCTAATACAAGCAGCTAGCTTGAGCTCCACTGACACTTGTTCCGCTTTAATCGAGTCAAGGTCAAGGTACTTCTCACGATGATTGACACATGTGCATGCTAGCCAGCTAGCTTCGGCGGAAATCTTCCCCTTCCGCGTCTTAAAAAGATCCTCAAAAGAGAGCGAGAAAGAGAGAGAAACACGGCTGCGACTGTCCAGAGGCAAAGTGCAGCACTCACAGTACCGCCAGATGCATATCTCCAACACAGGATTACTCCTGTCGATTCATATGATGTTGATTACAGCTTCCTGCAGCGCAGCGTGACCCCGCTTGCTTGTATGTACATACAATTGTCTTTTTTGAGAAAAATTAGAAAAAAAAATCTCAGGCCAGCGGAGACCAGACCCAAGCACGCCATTGCATATTGCATCGCTTTTTGGGTAAAAAAGACATCAAGGCGGGAGGACAAATTAAGAAACATTTTTTTTTAAATTTTTGTTCGAAAAAATTTACCCATCATGAAGATATGTTTAGACTTCCGCTTACGTCTATTTACTAATAGAACAATATTCTAAGCTGTGCAATGAATTTGCAATATTTGTAAATCTACCCGACTGCAAATAAAGTCCCGGGATGTTAATTAATTCTTAATTACTTCAACACAACTCGCCTCCCTTTCAAATCTTGAGGACGGGGACTTTGCCAAATTCTCGCGAGACACCTTACTAATGTTACTAATGGTAATTCGAAGCCAAGCCATGTTTATATTGCAATTAAGAAACGCCTGAATTACTTCCCAAAGGGTTCCAAAATTGGATAGAGTTTTTTTGAGTTTTTTGCTTGTATTTCAATTTTTATTTTATTTTATTTTTTGCCCCTTGGTCGACTCTTGACGGGAATACCCATAGTACCAACATTATCTAGCCGCCCTGGCGGTCAGATATGCATGTTTTGAGCGACGATAAGAAACTCCAAAAGCGCACCAAGATCGTGCACGAGAATGAAAAAACGGGCGAAGGGGGGTTTTGTAGAGCTGTGTCTTTTTTTTTTTTCTTTCTGTGCCTCTCCTCCACAGGTATGCATATTGCATGGAACATGTGATAGCTGCATGGCGTACAGACAAAGCTGAGACTCTTCACGTAAGGTACAATTTTTTACAAGTTGCGGAGCTTCAACTTCTGCGGCGTTGGTCGTTGGCAAAAAAAAAAATAATAATAAAAATTCTCTCTTCGCACTGGGTGGTGAAACTCGAGCTCTCACTGTTTTACTTATTTTTTTTTTTTTATTTTAAATTTTCTACTACTGTGCATCTGAGGTTGAAAAAGAAAAATGCTTAGATGATGTGATGGTATGAGATCTGTAAATTCTGCTACAGTGACCCTATTCGACCAGGATAACGCCAGATACATGCAAAGAAATTTCGCAAAGAAAAGAGAAAAACTTTGACTCCGTACAAAAAGAGTATATGTACCATATACAATCGAACAAAGGGAAGGTAAATTTATTAACAAGAAAAGAAACGAAAGAAAAGAAAAAAAGAAAAGGAAAGAAGGAAAGAAAAAGAACGAACGGACAAATTTTGGTAAGTATTGGTATAATGTAATACGTAAAAGAAGAAAGAAAAGAAAAGAAAAAACCCGCAAAGAAACACCTAGTCCATCTTACTCTTCTGGGTCCAAGTCCGTCTTCAAAGAGGCAATTGGGCCGAAAAGAGTGCCACTGACTGAAAGGCGAAATGGTACAGCTGTGCCGTTAACAAAGACAAGAAAATCTAAAAGCAACGCAACGCAGTAAGTAGGCACAGACCTGGTTAAAATCAATCCGCGGCTGGCCTCAAACAGACAGACAAAAAAACAAATGGGTATGGGTATGATGGAAACAAAAAAAAATCCAAGAGTAACAGACGAACAATAGAAATAAAAAAAAACCTTGAGAGACAAAAACTGCATGTTTAGACCTGATAATGAGGGGAGGTAAGCAGTGAGGGTGGGATTTTGAACCAGAGGGTAGCAGCATATGTTCTGCATGCTTTTTTGGCAATCATTAATGCTACGACAATAATGTATAGCCGTGTGGGGATATCCACGGGGAAATGTAACACGCCCCCCCTTAGGCACCAGAAATCGTGGTGGAGACAATGGTGGGACCGAAATTTTGAGAGGCTCCAGCCATGATCTTAGATTTTAGTAATCGAGAGTTTGTCTCAGACATCTCACCTCCCGACAGGAAAAAAATAAAAATAAATAAAAAAAAAAGAAAGTCTCGTCGACATCATCACAACCACATATACTCTGGTGAGCTGGCAGAGCTGGTAGAGTTGAGAATCATTGGTTGTACATTGCTGTAGAAGAACTCGTAGTCGCTCTAAACCTTAAAAGTTAGTATGGGCAAATCTGATACGGCTGAAGGAGGAATGGCTCACGAACGACGGATCCATTTCACCATGACTCTTGGGCTGCGTTACCTGACGAGCTGCGAATGGATACTGGAACTGCATATTCTGATAGGGTGTCTGCACAGGCGTATGAACTGGTGAGGGCGTGGTATTGTAATCGTACTGTTTGAACTGGTCGAATGTCCTGGTTTCGTCGTACGGCGACCATTGGGCTGCGGTTTCGTTCATAACGATCTCAAAATCTATCTGCGCATCGTATAGTCGGCTTGCTTCAGGATCGTAATCTTCTGCCTGTCTGGTAATCCATCCATGTCTATTTCGATATCGTATAACCTGTTCCATCGGGAATTGCATGAAATGGAGCTGTCTGTTGTAGTCCACATTGTAGTCCGAGAGGAGCATCGAAGGATGTAAGAGAGCCGCATGATTCCGCTGATATCTAACATGGCTGTGGATCTGTTCAATAGGTCCGAGACATAGCGCGCCAAAGTATGCAGAATCTACTGCTGGGAAAAGAGGCTCGATTGCTAATAGCAGGCCGTAAAAGTTGGCTAGGAAGACCATAACCATTGAATCCGATTTTGCCCTTCGAAGGAATGACAAAGGAAGGAAGAAAAGCCAAGACGCTAATGGATGGATCATCTGGTATTCATGGTCGTGATTTGACATTGGCAGTTGTGTTTCTAGGTTTGTAAGGAAAGAAGAGAGGGTCCTGAGAGCCTGTTGCTCAACGGGCTTGTTGACGGCTTCTATTTCGAGTAGTGCTAGAGACGCTTGCGCATTGGCTACTATCTGTCGTTGTTCTGGTAGGCTTGGTCGTGTCTGGAAGGTCTCTCCAGAATTTGCGTCTTCTAAGCTTGCGATGAACTCGCTGAACTCGCTCTCATGCTTCCATGATTGCATAGACTGGATTATTATCGTCGTTCCCTCCATCAATGTCTTCCATGCATTCCTAATATACTTTGTCAGCACGCACCTTCCGGAAAGTTAACACTCAGAGAATCGAATAAGTACCAGTCAGATGCCTGCCACGAGAGCAATACTGAGGCGGCGAGACAAGCGTCCGCGTTAGCCCTCGAGAATCTGCTCAACTCGTCCTGCAGTCCTTTCATGGCTACCCCTCCATGCTGGAATGAAATCTGTCGGCTTTCTGTGGTCCCAGAAACCGATGCCAAGTGGGCTGCTGATAGTGACAGGATTGCCTCCATGACGAATTCGTGGCGAACTGCTAATCTCAAGAACTTGAGACTGTGGTTGTAAAGTCAACAATGGTTCCTCCCCATGAGTTTCTGCTTCCGAGTTGTTCTTACAGTGGGATCTCTCGAGCCCAAACTCTATAAAAAGAAGGGTCTGCCATCTGCATATGAGATGCGATTCTCGAGATATCGTGGAGTAATCGCATATCCTGCGAAGATCTTGGCCTTATTGTAGGGGCGTCATATGGTGAAAGATGGGTGGCGCTTCTGAGCATGGGGACTTGAGACCTCCTCCAGAGATCTTGGCCCATATATTCAGGCGAGACCGGCGCTGATGTTGGCATCGAACTGTTATCATCGGATGGCGGTGGCGCATCCATATAGTCACAGCGAACGTTATGCTTGGTGCAATTTCGGCTAACATTGACAAATTTGGATCAGCAAAGGGAAACAACACGGAAGAGCCTCATCGCAACATCTTGAGGTTACAAGAGAAGTGAGGAGTCAAAGTACCATTGTGGAAAAGTCTCATCACATCTGATATGCCTCCGCTTACAGGTTTTGCAACCCTTACGCGACTTTGTATGGCTCTTTCGAGACGGGTTTTGACCACCCATTTTTGGTAATATATATCGAAGATGTCGAAACGGCCTTGCAGGTGGTGGTCTTAGCGAGAGTATATAGAATGTATTTGAATGTAGGCTAGCGTATGTGGTAAAGAGCCGATTGATATAATATCGAAGTTGGTACGGTGGAATAGATTAAATGGACTAGAGGTGGAGGAAGCTTCTGCAAGATGAAGCGCAAGTGCAAATGAGGGATTCTGTAAGGTATTTAAGAGAATGTGAGATATCGAGTAAACTGAAACCTGTGGGTCCTTAGCTTGGAGTTGCGATGTGCGAGAGTAGAGCAGTTATATAAATTTTCCGTGACCCTTTAAAGCCTACCGAACGAACGGCAAGTGGCGAAGTTGTGCTACTCCTTTGCTCTTGATAGAAGTAGCTTCTTATTTGGTAGTCATATCCCCAAGCTATCCTGTCATGTTTGTTCCGGAGTACATATAGGATAGTGCTTGAGGGGGGATCAAGGGGTGAGAGAGACAGGCTAGACATATGTCGAGGATGTATGCATGTGGGGGACAATGCTGTTGCATCATCTGTAATGTCAAAATGAACGTATGTACTGTACTTGAGCCCTACTACGCCGCCGGCTTCTGCTGCTCTTCCTCTGAATCGAACATTTTCGTTATAGGGTGGTTCGGTGTGCAATTGCTTTTTAGAAAAAGTATATGTTCTTTTTCTTTCTTTCTTTCTTTCTTTCCTTCTACAATATCTCCACTCAGACAGACAGGACGGACGGCGCTGTTAGTCCACTCTCCAAGAATATGGCACCAGGACCACTGCAATGTGGCCAGAGGCTTGTCATGTCAGAGCTGGTTCAAAAAAATAAAAAATACTATCAGTGATCTCAACCCCAGTACACGCAAGATTTAGGAACCGTTTTTTTGGAGAAGTCCTGCAGGCACTAGGTTAACACACCACAAGCCAACCAGCAGCAGATGTGTGTGGCCTGCACTTGCGTGAGCATGGGTGGGAACGCCTGCATGGTTTGTCAAGGACAGGGGCCTCGCACCAAATCAGTAGGGCGGTGCACACGCTGTTCCGCCTCTGGAGCATGTTTTCTGGATGCTTATAGGCTTGGAGGCCTAAATCCCCAATATCTCAGTATTCCAAGGGCCCCGCCATGGGAGGCCGACAAGGGTAAAAGTTTACCATGATCGTTTGCAAGCCCAAAAAAAAAAAAAAAAAAAAAAAAAAAACAAGAGAGAAAGAGAGGGAAAGAGAGAGAGACAGAGGACTGGAAAAGAGGGTACAGTAGAAAGCGGGATCGAAGAGCGCCGGAAAGCATGACTTTGCCGCGGAACCTCATGCTCGGTCACATTAGACTTCTTTCCTAAAGATCGCAAATTCTGACGGAAAAAGAATAGCCAGGAGATTCGGACCTACCATTGAGCGCCATTTCGAACCATTTCCAGAATCCCATTGATGCTATCTTGGTGATTTTGTCATTCCCGCTATCTCAGTTGCTACAATCTCACTTTCTGCCCGTATATCCCAAATACAACCACCCCTATCAGGGATTTTCGCAATGAGAGGCTCTAAATCCGGATATGAACCGACTGGATGACATTTCTCAGGCGCAGTTCCGGGAAGCCGACCTAATCCACTGGGAGTTGTTTACATCTCCGGATTAGAGCCCGGGATGACATGAGCAACGTCAGGGATACTATCTGTGCTCTGTACGAAGCATCGACTCACTCTGCCAGGGACTTGCTGGTCCAACACTAAGGGAAACTCGGATATCAGGACTCACAAGGAAGGTCTAATTCGAGCATTGACTCCCGACTGAGGTCTGGGGAGTCTTCGAGGTGTCGGTGAGGTAAGCGCAGTGACGACGGGGGTGGGACAACTCACGTCCGCGCAAGATTCTTTTGAGACCACGCGTCAAGAAATTTCAAAACCTTTCATGAAAGAAGGTCGTGGAATTCAAAATCTTTCGATATATGTGACAGCGACTCAAGATATTTCTTTTCTAATATTAATAACATGACACCCGCATTGCTTCGTAATTCTTTCGAGTGAACCCAATGCATGCATGCCGCTGTCAGGGAGTGGAAAAATAAAATAAAAAAATAAAAACGATAACAGACAGCGAGATCTTGCAACCACTAACCGGTTGCGCCTCCAAAATGCTCTCGATTCTACCCTTGCAGTCTCCGGGAACAAATTTGGAGCGTGAAACTTCAGAACATGGACAGGGAACTGAACACCGGTGCCAGAACAAGCAAGCGGTTGAGGGCTCTGGGAAGGCCTTGGCCAGTTCTTCCCGAGAGGCTGAGGCTCTCATGATCAATCGACCCCAGAAATAGGTCCAAGAGATAGGAAACCACGTCAAAACTAGCTTGCTTTCTAAAGATAATCAGCGGTTTCAAGGGAAGCCAGTTTGGATTTTCCGAACGGCTCGAAACGGAAAGTCCTTAAAGTTTCTAAATCTTCCAAAATCTCGCCTAAGGCTCGCCCAAGTTAAGGACGATGTAACTTCCAGAGATCGAAGTTACTCACAATTTTTGGCGAAGGGAATTTTACCTGGAGCGCCGGTTTCGCTGATATTTTCTTTCGAACTTTCCTGTTGATTTGTTTCCGATGGCTGGGGGCAACCCAATTCGGCCATAAAACAGCGCTTGGATTTTCAAGCTGGGACGGCAATTAATCCGTGTGTGTAACTATACAATATAGCCCTTTGATAATCGATCAATCAAGCGCTTGTGGGATGCCTGACCGATGCACTTTTGAGAAGAGGCTTTGAAGTTGACTGCGCGACTCGCCACCTGTCAGAATGTAGATAATAATAATGATCAAATGCGAGGCCTACCATTTTACTCTGCCAATCAATCTAAAATTATAAACTGATACGAGAACAGAAAGATATGGAGGAAAATGCAAAAGTGGTCAGTGCTTCAATTAATTTCTAGTCTAGTAGTGGCATAAAATGAGTACAGAAACTGAATTAATTCGAATTGAATGATGCGATGCATACGACATGATGCAGCCCGGAATTTCGAAAGTACAGTTTTCTTTGACATCCCGTAAACACACGCATGTGGCTGCGTAAGGTCCTTGCAATTTACATTTGCAGAGATAGAGAGGGCCGGATCGAAGGCAGGAGGGAAGGAAGGAGGCTCGTTTGGAAACCCGTGATGAAAGGTTCCGCAGCAATCGCTAGCAACGCATCGGAAACGATACCTGCAGAGGCAAACGAACAGGGAAGCTCAGTCCAAAAGCCAGGTTTGCGACCGGATGACTAACTAATATTCCGTATGTGAGCCTCAGGGCCGCCTTTTTTTAACTACTTTCAAAATGGCAGTCGCATCGAGAGTTGATGGCGTAATGAGCAAATGTTACGACTTCGTCTACACAAAAGTTGCAAGTGGCGTGCGGCTCGTATTCAACCCGTTCGCGGTCGAGTCAGGCAAGTGAATTCAATTCTGCAAGTTATATACGGCATATCAACAAGTCAAATGACAATATTAGAATCCGAGCTCTAGCTTATCGATGTGTCGCTCCCTTCCTTCTCTAAACTCTATCGTGTATCACCTGCGACGACTTGGCAAAATTTAAAATCGGAGAAACTTGGATTACCCCGGATCTTTGAAGAAGACAACTCACACTAAGTTATGAATTTAATTGCGAGTTGGATCTTTAATTGACATGTGAAGCCATTATTAAAATACCATATACACTGCATATTTCATAAGACTGCTGGGTCAAAATTTGAGATTCCTATATATATACACGTATGCTGCAAGCGGACACCGATCGATGCCGTCTCCCCGGCTCAAATGGCCAACTGCATCTGTACAATCTGTACAATTGTATATATATACATATTGGAATTACATGGTATATACATATATACATATATTTATATATCGAGTTTAAAATTATATAGAATTCGTGCTTTGCGATCGATTAGCTAGGACCGGTTTGTCATAACCGTCGAGAACTATAGTATGCACTCTGCTAATTTTAACTCCCAAGGCATCAATATCTGACAACTCAACATGTTTGCCGACTTTGGTTGGGGGGATCCCGGTAACCTTGAGCAAGCAAGCAAGCAACTGCTCTGGGTGTAGCGATTATATCCTCCAATAGACCTACCTACCGGATCGGAACACTAGACACTAAGACGTAACACGAGGGAGCATCATGACCGTGACTATTATTGAAGAGGAGGGGGAGGTACGCAGTTACGGTATCTACTAGGTAAGAATTTGGTTCTTCAGGGGAAATGTAACCTAAAATGCAAACGATGATACGTACCGACACCGCTAACGCAGGCGCTATCGGATACGTATCAGCACAGGGCAAATATTGCAAGGCCTTTCCTTTCAAGACCTTTCAAGGATTCATGGACATCCCGATGGATGCAGAACCCGAGTGAGAGTGTCTCTCCCACTCTCTCCAAGACCCACCTCTAGCTCTCTCCCCCTCTCTCTCACGGTATCGATGGTGCAAACTTAGCTTGGCTATGCCCATGGACGGTTTGCTCTCCCGATGTTTAGCGAACACCTAGGGTTTTTGAACTCGCATGCGAGCCTGTCAAGTATGTTTTTTTTTAGTGAACTCTTGGCTCGGACAAATACTAATGCTGTGCTACATCTGCATCCTCAACAGAGCAAAGATTGGTACCAATACTCAGGTTATAGTTATTATTTTATTCGGGGTTTTCGACTCGATCCTGCGAACGTTGGGACGACCCGTGGCGATAAATTTTCTGCTGGCTGTCATCATGATATCACCCAACGAGTTTAAGCTCATTTTTCTGCAGAGAATCTGCAACTCCATGGTTTAGTATTCAAGTTTTCACGCACGTGCGCCATGCTGTTCGCCCTCTGTCCGCAAGCTAGCTAGTGGGGCCCTTGCAAACAATTTGTGACAGTCG
>LDDX01000176.1:615495-686879 GCA_012184315.1 Arthrobotrys entomopaga | reverse complement strand
TTTTTTTTTTTTTTTTTTTTCATGATCTTTGATTTTTAGACGACGAAATAAAACCCATGAGGAATGCTATGTGCGAAGGGTGGGGCATGGCAAGCAAATAATTCTCAGCTGATATTCAGCACTCGATCTAAACAAGAAAAAAAATATATCCAATTTTTCCGGCACAACGGTTCGAACTTCATGAAAAAAATATTTGACGCCCGGCTTTTAATATTGCATGTCCGTTGAGCTTTCAAGCGAATCGGGATGTCACCCTCACCCGTCCTCGCTGCCTCTCCTCCCTTGGTTGAGAGAGGTGGACGACTAATGCATCCAAGTACCGGCTCGAGAGCTTATTGGACCAGGGCCTCGTATTCGTCTGTTATTTCCCACATTACAAGTCCTGAAGAAATATCATTTTGGCCGCAAGAAAAGAAAAATAAAGAGTGAAAATGAAAAGAAATTCAGATTGGGCTTTCTACGAGGTTAAAAAGGGGCGGAAATAGCTCAAGGGAGTGGTACTGATCGCTTTAGCCTTCTCTCCGGCGTTCTACCGCGATCGATTCTTGGAAAAAGGTCGGATAGAGGGGTGTATGTGAAAGAGGTGGAGATGCGTTGGAGGTGAAGTTGGGATGCTCTGGTTTAATGTTTTGTAAGCCAAAAAGTGTGTGCACGAGCGACGGCTATGACTGGCGCAAGCCTTCTTCGAATCTTCCATGGTATCCATCTTCGCGAACAAGCAGGAAAAGCAACAACGGAACAGACGTAGGATAATTATCTTGGCTGTCAGAGTCAAGACACCGCTGGATAAATGCGACAGAGACATTGGAATTCGAATGCGATGCTGCAGTGCTGCAGCCCGAAGCTAACGTCTTTTTACTGGTAAAGTTAGAATCGAAGTTAACCATGACCAGGCCAGGCTAGCCATGGCATGGCGTTCGCTCTGCACATATGATCGACGATGCATATAGTATACGTATAGTATATGGTTCTTTGATCTCTTCCGTCGCGCCTCATTCTCCTCCTATCACTTCCGTTATACCGATGCAATGCAATATCATAATATTAATCGTTCCCTCGATATGATGCTGATGTTCGATTCACATGTTGTACAGCATCATCATCAACGTTGGATGCACATGGATGCACTGACCTCCAACTCACGACCTTCACGCGGCCTAGGTCTCAAAAAACTCCATTTCCATTGGCCAACCGCGATGTTCAACTTGTTCCGTGCATCCTTCGAGAAGGATTCCTGCAGCTAGTACCCAGCTAGTACATTCGGTCCACCAACCACAGTCGCTCGCAATTCCCCCACCTGGCACACTCCGTTGAAGCTTTTTTTCGATCATCACGTTGGGAGACCAACCTTCTCGAACATCTTTTTCGTGTTCTATGCAGCCGCATCTTGCTTTCGAATTTCGAACCATGATCTTAGGCTAAACACGAACGGTCTGTGCGTCTTTCGGCCAATGGGATAAGCTTGGCTTTTTTTGGTTGCGTTTTCTAGAAGCCTTCCATACCGCAAAACGAGCTGCAGCCTGCATGCCAGTCTTGAAAATTCGGTGTGCTACTTTGGGCAATCCTCCCTTTCGCGTATTGTGCCGAGGCGTACCGGTACAAGGGCCGCTTGTCGATTCCTCGAACAACCTCTCACTCTCATTTGCGAAATTAAAGGTCTCCGCTGCTCGCGACGGACAAAGTGCATATTCCACGTTACATGGTGATCCACCCACTGGCAGGTAATAAATACGTCTCCACAATCATTTTCGCCAAGGTATATTCCGGATATCCTTTTCGTCGAAAGGACAAGGGTCCGTAGACAGCAGGACGCCAAGAGCATGAAAATCGCCCAACAGACTTATCTCACGAACGTTTCCAATATTCCCACACTGAATCACGGTCGTAGGAAAGAAAGGCTGGCGTTGCATCGGCAAAAAGAATGCCGGATTCCATCACTCCTGTCATGACAAGTTAAGACACAATGTGGGGCTTTTATTGGCACACGGATGAATTGTGGTTGATCCACATGCCCAATGTTAGCTTCTTTGCAGCTGAAATTGTTGGTCTAGAAGGATGCCCCGCTTCAGCAAACTCCAAGTTGAGTTTTGCGCACGGTTGCGCCCTCTGAAATAAAGAGTTATAACTGGAAGACCTAGACGCTTATATGTATTAATAATAATATTGCCGCTTCGTTACGTAGCCACCTTGTGCTGAAAAGGACAACTGCTTTCGCTCCGATTGTCTGTGCGGTGGGGTTTTATTCGAGTTCGATTCGTTCGAGGTCAGCGACGTGCTATAACCTCGACTCCCAAAATCAACCAAATCCGTGGAACTTTTTTTGATATGCAGCCTAACTTATTGCAGGAGATTTGCAGCAGGGATTCGACCTCGAGGGTTTCCGAAAAAACCAAGCACGACCGAAAAGAAAAAAACCCCCGTGCCCCTTTAATTCTCACATCACCATGCATGGATACATGTATCCTCCTCCCTTTGGTTCACTAAACATTTACCCCATCGCCAAACTCCGTGCTCCGCAGTGCAGCCCGTGTTGCACAATACGACCCACCGCCACGAAATCGAAAGAATCGAGGGAGCTCGAGCCCAAGATAGCGCCATATTCGCACTCTTCTTGCGGCTCAACTTCGGAATTCCCCAATGACAGTGCTCCCTTCGGTCATTTCCCTCTATGACGGGGCGTTATTTTCCCCGGTTTGAAAAATCATCCCGAAACTTTTCCTCCCGAAGATTTGTTTCTCTTTCTTGAGGGCTTTCTTGCGAGCCGTTGAACTTTTGTACAAACCGTATCACGACTTCGAACCATTTTTGGACTTTTTAGCGTCGACTTCCAGTTTACCGAATATATTACCCAAGCCGTTTAGGTTTTTTTAACCGAGTTGTAAATGAATTTTTGCATCGATGCATCCTATAGCACTTTTTGAGCTAGGGTGAAGGGACTTTGATGCGCATATGCATCGATGCCTAGCTGAGTTTTTTTATTCCAATCGCACGGACTCCTTAATCCCACCCGGTAATACCGATCAGATATAATGCTAGTCCTTCAATCTATAACGTGCGTCTAGTTAATGATCGTCGCCAGGATCTATTAGCCTGTAAAGATTGACTATAGATTGGAAAGACGTATATGATCTGCAAAGCGGGATTCTTTACTCCAATAAAATGACATCTCGATCAACATTTCTGGCTTCGAGAGTTTTGTCATAATCTGGGACGCGTGTGTTGGCAATATAATGTACATGTACCAAAGAGTGGCCCTTTTCCCGTGAGATCGGATGAATAACGGCCGGGAGGATGGCTTTGCAGACCCATTGACATGGTTTCCTAGTTCAATTTTGGGGTACCTTTTGTGCGGACTGCTGCGAAACGCGGGATGTTTGGATTAAGAGAGTTGCGATATATCGCGCGCTATTGTGCTTTGTACATGTACAATTATTATACACACAATACGTAACTCGTGCCACGCCAATCTCTCTCAGGTATAAATTTACCGACCTCGTATTTCACGAAATGGCTAGTTTTCCGGAAGAATTCTTGGCAGGCATTCGATTCGGGCCAATGCCACTTGTGATATTCGCTGACCCGCGGACACGCAATATCGTATGTTATCACGGAAGAATTCTGGGTGATGTAGGCAGATGGCGAAGCAATTGAGAAATAGAACTTGGACATTTTCAGATATGTCACAAAAAAAGAGCTGTGCACTGACAAAAATTTCAAAAAAAATTTTCATCAACGATACACCCGCGTTCGCTATCGATCGGTCCGTTCTTTTGATATTACATTCCACTCACGTATTAATAGAACGGGAAACACAAATATCCTCTTTTTTTTTTTTTTTTTTTTTTTTTTTTGGGACGTTTAAGGCTGTTGCAGAAATTTCACCCGGGGGTTTTTACCCTGGCAATTCATTCCGGGTTCCAGGGTCGATGCGGCAGCGGCATCTTTTTCAAGCAAAAGCTGCCGCAGAAGATGCTGCCGCATTTGGGCGCCTGGAAATATCGCTAGTCGCAGTTCGAACGTGGATTAGTGGTACTTTTAGATCAATTGATATATTTATATTTAAAAATGTATTTCAAATGGTTAAATTTATAAAATTAATGCAAACCGATTCAACTCTGGGAGATTATTGATTAATCTGTCCCAAACTCTTAGTACATCTCTATTATTGGAACCGTCCTCGTATTTATTTGGGTGGACTGCCCTGAGTATTATTATCTAAGCCACCTCGATCCATTTCCAACGGAACAACACAAAACCTTTATTTGGAGATTTGTGGGAGCCTTCAATGCAACTTAAACCGCTGCTTACATCCGACAATGCAATGATATTTCACATTTCTGGCTTTATCGGTGGCGTACTAAATGAGGGGGAATGTGATCGCAGATGACTAGCGCGGCAGGCGCAAGTTGAAATGCAGTATTTAGCCTAGGCTAACATGATACTGTACTCCGTACAGTACATTGAAATTTAAATCTTGATTGGTCTAGCCAATTGTGGTTACGATTGCTATCCACTCAATCTCGTATGCCCACACACACCTCTCCAATGCGGCAAGAGCTCTGTTTCCTCTCTCAATAGCTATTACATGTAAGCCTGTTGGGATAACTCTTGGCTCCCTATGTAGCTATGTACCCATTCACCGGGTCCAGCCATTTGTCTCTCGATAATGCAATCACGCCGCAGAGTTGTTTACCTGCCATGTCAAATCGCTTAGATTTTCCCAGGTTTGTGGAAACCGGGTACCAAAAAAGCCAACAGCGGCTCTTCAACGATATTTGCTACCTAGATTTATTTACAGAACTAACTGTTGGTGCTGACAATTTTATCAGGCTTGCACTCTATAAGAATTTGTTCAAGGCGACTATCTCTCGGGATGACCTGTGAATTCCTTGAACTACATGGCTTGTAACTAAACGACGCCATAATCAAATGACACATGCGACATAGGCCTAGTGGGTCATGTCGTCACCGTGGCCCCGTATTATAGAATGCCTCCGCCTCCCGGTGAAGATCACAAATCCCGGGGCTTAAAATGCTCACAGGTTTTGACGACCCGGCACAGGTATCGAACTGACCCTTCCTTAAGTGAATCTCTTAGGTGCGGGTCCCATTCTTTTCCAAGATAGATACAGTCACGGCAAAGAGTTTACCAGCATCCGATGGTGACAAACAATTGGCTGATAGATTTCCTAGGTGGATCCATTGCCTCCGAAATCCGACATCAAAGATCACTTCCCAAGACCCTGACCCCCCCCTCTCGTCTATATATTCCATTTTTGATCGCTCTGAAGCCTAATCAAGGAGCTTGACTCTCTCTATATGTTACAATTTCAAATTGACTAATATCACGCAGCTGAACTGTCGAAGAATCAAGGGTTCGGTCCGCTCTTCCCCAATATTGCATGGCCTGCATGTGCCAACTGTCATTTGCCTCCAAGACAAGAAAAGAAAAAAGATCTTCAATAATTCTCACACTCTCCCGCTATTCCGCAGCAAAGCGGGAGGCTAGAAGCTGCATTCACTTTGACACGGACCTGTAAAAAGTCTTAACCGCTAACCTAGCGAGCTGCAGAGCTGAAGTCGAGCAGTCATTTTTTGACCCACACACACACGCTCGTACATACCCTATACCAAGAAATATCGCGAGCTCTAAAGGATACCCGCATTGGGACTAAAATTTAAAGATCTGGAGGCCTAAATCCAAGATTCAGGCACTTACTTATTTACAGATTAGCTTCCAAATAGCTCCAGTTTCTGAAGTGATTCTCTTAATATCAAATTTCCACGATCGTCTATACGTATGAAAATAGTATGCAGCATAGTACCTATTTCGAAGCTATAAGGTAGAAGACTTTGAACTGTTCAGTTAACGTGGTCTAATATTGACCCTAGAATGATAACATTTCGAGCGTTTGCAAATTTGAAGTCCAGAACAGCGGTGCAAGGTGTGGCTGCAGACAGGTTTTCACAGCCAGGGTGCCATGTCACGCAAGTGAAGTCCTAGAGCAGAGGTCAATAGCATACCCATTCCGCTAATCGGGTGGAGCAAACTTGCAAAAAAAAGACCCACTCACGGACTTTGACGAGACATTTTTTCTTCATGGTTGCAGATTGCAAGAGCGGCTCTATCGGAGTGAACAAGTGTGAGCTAGCCCTACATGCATATGTGCCGCTGATCCCCGTCACGCTTTCCAAGACATCATTCTTTCGTCGAAATTTCCAAGTTTTCCGCTGGAGAAACCGCAATGCAATCGACACAAAGTCAAATGCAACAGACTCCACATGCGGAACGGGCTAGTGAACAATCAACGAACTCCAGACTTTTTCTTTCCGTCGCCCACAATAATATAAGTGGGGTCTATTATATTGTAAAACAGCCTATTTGCTCTCTCCTACCTGTCCTTGGAATCTCCAACTCTCAGTGATCATATTACGTGGACACTCCACATTCTTGCTCCGGTTTCTCCCCTACTCGCATGTCCCACACTCTCTCTTTCGATCTTTCCACTTCCCCAGCTTTCGCCACGAGTCGTGATTAAGCATATGCTTTGCTTGTTACTAGTAAAATTAAACCCCACCCGGTACCCCCCGTCTCCTTGCTACGGATTATCGTCTCTAGCCTATTCTATTGATACCCCCCCCCTCCCCCCCTCGGTATGAGCAAATAGAATCCTTTGGAACACCCCCTAGCAATCTATGCACTTATTCCTTCGGTCCAGGAAGACCTATATCATGTTTGAGTATTATAAGTTAACCCTAGTAGTCTTCCCGCAACCGAGCGAGGATTTTTTTGGCAAGAGTCGAAATTTTTCGTATATGTGATTTGCGATAATTAAAGGGTTTTAATGGGAAGTCCGAGACCGCTCGTTCTGTACCGGCTGATGGGGGCCGAGTTTAATTGGCATTCCCTTTGAAATCTTCTGGAAATTTATTAATTGGACATATTAACACCAGAAGGGAAGCTCCGTTTCTTCTTTACTCCGATCCAGAAGCTTTGGGGCCTGCCGGGATGATTTCGGGGAAGATTGACGACTGATACGGAGCGAGGTCGCTTATATTTCCTACAATCAGTTGTGTGTGTCTGTGCCTCTTCCTTATATCACAAAACGTTCAGCATATTTTATACGCAACAATCATATACTCGGAATTTTTGTTTTTCTTCATATCATGCTTAGATAACAAACTACTTACATATCAATGCACGGCATGTGGACCCTGCACATACAAATGTAACGGTGACCATATGCCAGTGCCATGCAAATTGGAGAGAGGACTCGCACGAGATATCAGATTTTTTGACCCATATGTTGCATGTTTGCTGTGTGGGTCTAGGCGCAATTTATTTGCCTAGCTGGTGCACAGATTATGAGATAACAGCATGCATGCACGTATGTGATAGCCAAGCCCGCCAATTCTGTGAAACCGCTTGGTACGTATACCATCTGATATGTCTGCCATAGATCGAAATGCGAGATCTGATATCCGTAGATAAGATCTTAAGATTTATATGGGGATATCAAATCGAATATAATTTCGTCTGACGTGACTCAATACGTTATAACGTTATATTGTTTAAAGATAGATGCAAGCTCGATATATGGACTAACTCCGGTGCATTTACAAAGCAGCTAGAAGGGCATTCGGCGGAGCTTCTTTTCATCAAAAATCAGAGTCAAGGCCTACACAGTCCTACCATTGAGAGTTCCAGCGCGCAACGAAGAACTAGTCCAAGCTGCAATGTAACTTTTATTTTATCAACCTCAAATATAACCCTTTAGGGTAGAGTACTTTTAAAAGATATCTATTAACATCCTACGCGCTAGAGATTATTACTTCTGCGTATATACTCAAGTACTTCAGCTATACATGCACCCTCACAAGCTAGCTCGACTCTATCCCGCTGACATAATCCTATAGCTATCTGACACCCAACCGCACGGGAGCCCAGCGAATCGGCAGATATCCATCCATACACATGCTTATCATGTCATATAGCACACCGCTATCTATCTCTACTATAGCAGCTCCAAGACCAAGGTTATACTTTTAAAAAATACAAGTCTAGTACTCCGAGCTCCACCGAATACTTCACACCAAACGTACCGTATATACTCGATATCACACAAAATACGAGTATTATATAATTATAAAAGTGTAGCCCAGCATCCACCAACATAACTATAATAACTGACGCAGGAACTTTGTCCACGAGACCAGAAATACATGTATGTAATACACCGGCCTACCTGCATGTACATGTATACTATACTATACACTCCCTGAATCCATGAAACACCACCTCTTTTCCTTTTTTAAAAAACACCCCCCCCATCTCGCCTCGCTTCAGCTCTGCATACTTAGTATGTACGGTACCCCCCCCCCCCCAACCTCGCTCGTATACTATACTATCAACACCCATAAAATCATATCCGGACGCGGACGCCTCATATGCACCCATCCGCGTCGACCGGTGACCCGCATTTTACAATAATACAATAAATACAGCAATACACGAATGCGCATGCGCATGTGAACAAATTATTCAAACCCGCACACACCAAAACCTAAACCTTCGATCGAGCTCCGTATACGCGTACGTACCGTACGTATTGTACCGTATGTACGTATTCGCCACGATCACTAGCTCCTTCCTATATAGTGACATGGCATAGCGAGACCTCATCATCGGATACGACTTGATACGACGCGAAATGCGATGGAGGGTGCGCGTGCGGGGTACGTACATGGCAAGGGACGTACGATATATATATATATATTTATTGTTTGAGATTCGATCTCGTATTTCCTTAGCACCCATCCATCGTATTACTTAAATTTTGCCCTTAGTGTTGTGAGTGTATAGTATACAAAATACCTTACATGTGCATTGGTTGCATCAAAAACGGTGAATAGAACCAAGTAGTTCACGTGAAAGCATGTAATGTTGTCTTGGTTAATAGATCCCATGGATAAGTACTTACTTAGATAAAAGAAAAATAATAATTATTACTCCACCCATGCCTTTTCCCCCGTGTTATAATGACATGCATGTTGTCTATGAAATATCCGCACAAGAATGGAAAAAAAAAACTTGGAAAGAAGGAAAAAGGACGCATCCTGCTAGAGGTTGCTTATACAAAATTAAAAAGGATATAGATCATGCTATCAAAAATGCTGAAATAAGTGTATACAAAAAAATCATGTACAAGATATGCGCCATACCCAAATGCCCATAGATGTCCCGCGTATGTAAGCCAAATCTCAATGAAAAAAAAAAAAAAAAAAAAACTCCAACAGATGAAAATGTTGTAGAACAAGATATGGTAAAAAGATGAAAACAAGATTTGGTAAAGCTGCTTTACAATAACTTAGTCGGTCAAAATCAGTGGCACCTAGTACCTCTGCTTCCCAACAATTTTAAACGTCTCCTTCGTCTCATTCTCCCCTTTGAACTATAGATCGAAAAATACTCGTTAGCACTACACCCTCCCCCCATAAAGGTTCTAAGATTACTCACCTGCAGCATAAAAATACTACTCCTCCCCGTAGATCCAGCCATAACCAAGTTTGGCACAAACCCATCATCCTCCATGGGCACATGCACCGCAATCCCAGTCCTCGCAACCCTCTCGAAGCAGCTCTCCCCCAGCACAACGTCCATAAGCGTATTTTGCCCCTTCCGATCCCTAACCACAATCCTCTTCTCATTCGAATTCAACCCTCCGCCACCTCTCGCGGCGTGCCCCGGTGGTGGTGTGATAATATTCAACCTTCCAGGTCCCATATCCGCCCACTTTGTCGCGCTCTCCCGCTTCCACAACTTGACCTTGAGATTCGAAACGTATCCAGTTCCCTGATATGGGGCTTCGCCACCGATACCGGTGATAGGGATACCGCCTAACGGGTTGATGATACCCCTCGGTCCCGCCAAGCCGCTAGATGTACTGGACGAGCTCATCCAGCTTCCTCCGCTGGAGGATTTCGTGCCTCCGAATATTGAACTCCTTAGGCTACCCTTGAAAGCGGAGAAGGCACTGCCCAACGATCCTAGACTGCTGCTCTCGCTCATGATGATGCTAGCCGTTTCGCCGGGTAATCCAGGTCCGTTGGTCGTGCCGTTGGAAGCATCCATATTGGCAGCGCGGTAGCCCCTAACGCTTCCGCTACGTCCGATGGATGACTTTCTGCTCGGCTTGCCAGCGCCTCCGAAACCATTACAGGCGTTGATTCTGGCCATATTGATCGCGTTGTACAGCGCCTCGCACTCTTGCGGGGTCCGACTTCTAAACATCACCGTTCCACCTTGGAATTTGGCTCGTGGTTCGGCTCGAATGGAGAGGTCGACAGCTGTACCCCTTCTTATCGGTGTGACAGGTGTGACCTCAAAGCTGAACATCATCTTCCCCTGCATTCCATCCCCATCGAGCCTGTAAACCTCAATAAAGTTATCCAACAATGCGACTCTATTCTCATCATCTGAAATCTTCTCCCACGCCCCCTTGGGACTCCAGGTGAACACGAAAGCGTTAGCGGTGTATCCTTGAACCGAACTCTTAGCCGAGTGTCTGAGCGAGTTGGTACGTTCCCTTCGCGTCACATCTTCGTATTGCGTCGTCGGTCCGTCCTTGCGTCCTGCGGAATGGAGGTTTCTTCCCGCGATCATATTTTCAAACATCGGTCCGGGGATATCGCCATCCTCATCTTCAATCTTGGGTGGTACCTCTGAAAGTTCATCATCCGATCTCTCTTCTTCAACCTCCTCTTCGGCTTCAGATTCGGATCCCGAACTCTCGGTTTCCGACTCTGTCACGCTCTCGTCGCTATTCGATTCTGTTGCGCTGGAGGGTGCGTATTCATGTTTAAGAGGGGACGAAATCCTTCTTCTGAGATTACCTCTCGGTCCAGCCGCAGCAGCTGGCTGCGTCGCCGATCTGGATTGGTTCCTCACAGTGCTTCCAGAAGACGTCGAGCTGACACTTCTCAGATCTTCCTGAGATGAAGATGTATGCAATGGTAGTGGTGGCGGCGAGTCGTCTTCCTCCTGAATGGACACACCCGACCTACTAGATTGTTGAGAGTGAGATGAAGAAGCAGAGCTCTTGGTCGGATCACCGGTTCTCGTCGCAGAGGATCTAGTAGACCCGGACAACGTCGACGCGGTATCCGTTGAACTCTCAGACTCGCTTCTCGCCCGCCGCCTAATGTCGTCCGTGAGCTCATATCTCCCCGACTGCTTGCCATGCTTCATATCCTGTTCGGTCCAAGACAGGATACTGGCTTCATCAGCGGATAACTCCTCCTCATCTTGTTCGAAATCCTGGCTTCCAGGCGACCCCGGTGGCGAATTGACAATCTTGAATGATAAACTGGCAGCCTTGGGTGGACTCTTCGACGGACTCTTGGGTGGAGACTGACTGCGCAATCTGAAAGGCGAACGTCGTTGAACTTTCGGCGTCGTCTCCTCCTCTTCAGCCGTCGCAAAACTTTGCCTCAAGGGTGACGAAGGTAGTTTTCTCGCCTTGGCCAACTTTTCCTCATCCTTCCGCCTCTGCTCGATCCGTGTTCTCCGTCGTTGTAACCTAGCAGGTCCGTACGAGGCACTACTCATCGGACTGATAGTTGAAGGTGGCGGTGACGCGATCCTCTTCTTGGTGACATAATGCGGCATCATCTGCACGATATGTGGTAGCTCGCCGTAAACCGGTACGGCCAAGGCACCTCCATCGTACTGATCGCTGAGTCCTGGGATCACCACAACAGCAACAGTCGGCTTCCCAGGCGTCTTTGGCTCCGGCATCAACGCGGCCTCGGAATCAGGGAACCTGTCATTCTCGCTGATAACACTCATAGCAGGAGTTGGCGGTTCAGAATACTCATCGATCCCGAGATCCTGCAGTTGCGATTCAATCTCCGCCGAAATCGACCTTTGCTGCTCCTCCTTCTGCACGACGGGAGTGAACCCCAAATCCATATTCTCCAACTGCATCCTACTCGCCTTGGAAACCTCATCCGCCGCGGCTCCTAGCAAATGCAGCCACTCCATTTTGATCATTGGATCAGCACTCAACACCATCTTCTCCTTCCACCTCTCACCGTCGCTCAACCGTGCGTCAACCTCCAATAACATCTCTCCTTCCGCCAACCCTTGCTTCGCACTGATCCACTTGACAGGCAACGGTTGAAACGCCAGCCATTTCCGTCCTTCATCCTCCTTTGCCAACTCGCAAATCATCAATTCCGCATTCTCACTCTTATTCCTGCCCTTACCTTCATCTCTCAAATACAACTCCACGGTCTTACTCAACACTTTACCCAAGGAATGCTCGAGCTTCATCTCAAATATATCTCGCGCCCGAACCCGACGGTTAGGTTCGATAACCACGCCGTAACAGATCTCTAGCGTCTGTAGATCTCGTACCCGTGATGCGTCAATACAAGCCGCAGCTTCATCCTCTAACCGGGCGCGTTCCTCCGCAACTTTATGCCGCGCGGCTCCAACGAGCGTCTGGAACGATACAAAGGCTTCTTCGGCGAGTGGACTCGGCGAGAGATAGTTTATCCGCTGCAAGTCGAAAATGTGTATGGGAAGTACGCATGCCATTAGTAATTGCTCCTTCTTTCTGAGAAACTCTTGAACGCAAGAATCGATATAATAAAACACTAAATGAACGATGAGGTAAAAGAAAGGCACGACGGCGTCGATCCCGCCGTTCCACAGAAACGAAATGAGGGAGGATAAGAGATTTGTCTCTCGTATCGGGGAAGAAGAGGAGGAGGATGACCGCGCAATAGTAGCTACTGGTCTATGAGATGAGAGCAACGGAGGACGGAGTGAAGGGGGGGTGATAGACCTAGGTAATAGGGCCATTGGGATATTTTCTTGGGGCGGGGGAATGGGCTTGGAACACCTCAAGATTCCAAACTAGAGCAGAAACGAGGGCAAGAGAGGGGTGCGAGGCTATTAGTTTTAGTTGTCGTCAAAACGAGGCCTTTTGATTTTTGCGCCACGTTCCCCTCCACGTCATGGAATTTTCATAGCGATATCAAGAAAAATTCTTCTCTGAAAATCCATATATTTGTAGAAAAAAGTGACGTTGAAATGGCTGGGAATCACCAAACGCTAAACCTCAAGAACACACGGAAAACTCTCGGTTGTGCCCCAGTTTGAATGGGAAGTGAGGGCTCCCCCCGGTCCTTGTCGGTAGATATACAAATACTTGAGTATATAAAACGGAAACAGAACGTACCTTGAAAAGTTTGGTGAGGACCCTGGTCCTTACAAGCGGCCTCTTGAGCAGATAGCCAACGTCGATCGTCTTCCCAGCTTTGCCATTTCCCGCCGTTAAACCAACGCCATTCGCGACACCCGCCGATCCCCCACCACTTCCAGCCGCTTTTTTCTTCTCAATTGCTTCCAAGACGTCCGTGTTGATCACAACTTCGTCCCAGTCCATCTTCCAGTACGTGATGTAGTCCTCGTATACATATTTCGCCAATTGCGCCCATTTCAAGATCTCTTCGGGTTCCGGCACCGCGGGCACCGCGTCGGATTGTGCGCTCGTCGTCGCCATTTTAATTGCGTCTGCTAGTTTCTCGTGAATGCCGTTGAGCCGCTTTAACGCAATGCTAACGTCTACGATCGCCTTTAGCGGATTATTGTCAATAAGCTTCTCCGGGCTGGCACGCTTTCCAGCAGCGGCTTCCAAGTCCGTCTTGGCTAGTTTGGCATCCAGGAGAACCGGCACTATACGGTGTTCTAAGAGCTGGAGGTCCTCGGTATAAGAGAGTTCTTCGGTCGCTAGCTCGACTAGGAGGTCGTTGAGTGTCAATGTTCCGACGACGACCTTGTTCTTGATCGATCGAATGGATCTAGCGCGGCCGGATTTATTGCTGCGTACGCTTCGAATACTTTTAGCGCGTGCGGATGAAGGTCGACGTTCGGACAAAATGGAGATCAGGTCAGCGGTGCTCTTGTACCGTTTGATACCCGAACCCTTATAAAGCGGCTCGTGAACTGAAACAAAGTATTCGTCACCTGGGTCTTCGTCCCTTGCGAGGTTTGTGTGAGCAGCCGGAGAGGTGAGAGAGCGGGTAAGGCCAGTTGACATGTTCTGGCCGGGAAGATTAAGGTTGTCATCATTGGGTAAGTTGCGATGGATTTGGGACGTGGTAGCAACGGAGTGCTCGGAGGCATCGGTGTGGTGTGAGGAGCGGGAAGTGATGGAGAACTGTCTTGCAGGAGGTGACACAGGGTCTGCTGCAGGAGGTTGGGATGCAGCAGAGGGCTGCCTTGTAACAGGCGGGGATATTGGCTCGGCTGCAGTACGCGGGGCGAATGAGAACACCCGATAACCACCAGGGGGTGACGTGGGTGGTTCGGATCCATCTGTCGACAGCTGCGATGCAGATTCTTCAGGGATTGTAGCTTGAAACGGCTTTCTCCTCCGTTTTCCAGACTGGGATCCAAACAAGTTTATGCGACGCTTTGGAATGGAAAAAATTGAAGATTTCGTAGGCGTTTCCGGAGAACGAGGCGGGGATTGGGGTGGTGATCGGGGTGGAGATGTCGGTGCTTCTTCTTGGACCGGTGCAGGTGGTGGGGGTGGGGGAGCTAGAGGAGGCGGGGGTGGAGCTGCTCGCACGGGTTCAGGCAACGGCTCGGGAACGGGTGCGGGTGCGGGTGCGGGATCAGGTACAAATTTGGGCGGTTTCTTGAAGTCCGCGAAACGGAATGTGATATCGTTAAAACCGGGCGCCACCGGCGGGGGGCTCTTTTCTCCGATCGAATTGAAGCTTCTCTTTTCCCAGAATGACCTCTTTTCTTGCAGAGGGCTCTTGGTATTCTGGGGAGAAGAACCCTTCTTATTCTGGGGAGGGCTTCTCTTGTCCACCTCGGGCGTGGTTTCCCGGGTTTTGACACCTGATTCTTCTGGTTCAGCAGAAGTAGCCTCCGTCGTGACCGCTGAAGAAATGTTGGACCTGTCCTGGAAGTCCTTTGGCTTTGTCTCGTCCTCAAAGATGATTTCACCAAACAATTCATTCATAACCTCCAGGACAGTGGCTTTGATGGCATCTTGCATTTCCTCCTTTGAACGTAGGGCGTCCGGACCGACCCGTTTTTGCACTTCTTCGACCATAAAGCTCTCCCTATCCTTTCGCCTCTTCTTAGCTCGTGTGGTGCTTCGCTGAGTAGCTCGCTCGATTTCTGACATGATTTCCTGATGCCGCTCTTCCTCGCGAGCTACCCGTCGCTGTTCTTCGACACGAAGTCGTTCCCGCTCGAGATCCATTCTTTCAATCTCTCGTTCTCGTTCGAGTCGCATCTCCTCGATGACCTTGAGTTTCTCCTCCTCGCGTATGCGTTCAATCTCCCTCGCCCGTTCCTGTTCCCTTATAAGTTCTCTCTGCCGTCGTCGTTCTTCTCTATCACGCTCCCGTTTCTTCTGCTCTTCCCGCTCCCGATGGGCTTTCAAATCAAGTTCTCTGATCTTGCGTCTTTCTTCTTCTCGCTCCTTCTCTTCCTCGAGAACCCTTTGCCTCTCCTCCTCTTTTATTCTCTCGATTTCTTTTTGACGCTCTTCTTCCCGTATCCTCTCGATTTCCTGATACCGTAGTCGTTCTTCTTCTCTAATCCTATTCTTCTCCCTCTCCATCATATCCTCTCGTTCAGCTTGCCGTATTCTGTGCCTTTCAGCCTTCTCGGCCTTTGTAAATTTCCGTCGCAAAGGTACGACTCTGATGCCATCATCGTCCAATAGACTACTGGTAGGTGTGCTACCCTCTCTCGTAGGTTCGGACCGTACGCTAGCAGGAGTTCCTTCAAGGCTCTTCAAACTCTGCTTCGAATTGAGATCAGGGATATCATCCAAGCTCCTCATACTGATTTTCGACGCCAGACCGGCGTGCGTTGGTAACGGCGGCGGCGCATTGTCAACAGCAGCGATTGGAACAACCGCTGAATCATCCGCACCCTCCAATTCCACACCGGGGATATCCACAGTCGTAGCAACCTCAGTAGCAACCTCAGTCGCAACCTCCTCTTCATCTTCATTAGCCCTCTTCTTCCTTCTCCTCTCCACGTCCGTTTCCCTCCCGCTCTCATGTCCAGACATGGCGATTAACTTCTTCTTCCTCCTCTCCTTCCTAGCCCTCATAGCCTCAACATCGATCCCATCCCTCGGTACCCTCTTCTTCTTTGTCTTTTTCCTCGTAATGCTTTTATCTTCCGGGGCGCTGTTCCACGCAGATCTATCCTCAGCCCCGCTCATCGCATCCTCCCATTCTCCAGCTGCACCCCCTAAATCTTTATTACTAACCACCGACCCTGGTCTGCTACCCTTCCTCGACCCGGCGTTGGAACCATACCCGCTCAACACCGTAGGCGGGGCGGGTAACGCCAGCGGTTCCATCCCCCATCTAGCACTACTAGTCTCCAGCTCGTCGAAATTCTGCTCGTTAGAGATATAAGCCGCCAGCATCGTCCTTCTCTTCTCGGGGCTCCGAGACGCACCAGCACCGGTAGTACCATCCCTGGGAGATTCCGGAGACTGAGGTTGCAAAGGAGCCGGAGGGACATAATTGTTCGTCTCGGCTTCAATCACACCTCCGCCGCTCGCCTGCCATTTTCTCACCCGTTCGCGAACGTTGACGGTATCGTAAGGTGAATGTTGCGGACCTAGGTCTAACGGTGGTTTTATCCCTCCTCGCGGTCTTCCTGCGCTTGTTTTCCGGACGGACGTGCGACGGGGAGGAGGAGAGCGACGACCTCGGGGCGGGGAACCGGCGCGGCGGAGGAGTGAACCGGTTGTGCCCATGAAACGTTTGGAGATGGAGAGGACGCGGCGGTTGGTAGCGATCTGGGGTTTTGTGTAGCGTGTTTTGGAGACATTGCGGGCGAGGGTTGGGGTTGTCGGAGGGGTTGATCTTGTGGGGGAAGCGAGGGGAGGAGGAGGAGGAGGAGGAGGAGCGGTAGAGATGTCGAGGGTGGGGTGGTCGAGAGAGGCGAAGATTTCGTTCGGGTCGCGCAGTTTGCGCTTCGGCGCTGCGAACGCCATTTTGTTTACCAGACCCCGACGATTATATTTTCGACAATAATGTTGATTGGTGATGTTTGATGAGCGTTGTGGATGTTGATCTGTTATTATCGGGATTGAAGACTGATGACGTCGCTGGATGTGATGTTGTATGCGACGGATGTAAACAGAGTTGTAATTATTGTGTATGATATTGATACGGTGATGTCAGTCTAAACACCATGCATGGCGGATGATGGTAAGTTATGGAGAGAGGTTGGTGTTTATAGGATATGATATGGTATGTGTCTACGGAGCTGTTGTTTACATTCGGGCGGTTAGCGATAATAGTATACTCGTGCGATAAACCAGGGTTAACCTAAGGGGAGGGACTAATACCCGATGTGAACTCGCTGTCGAGGAAAAGAAACCACATGCGACAATAACCTGGTTAACGAGAGGGAGAATAGAGCAACCGTGTCTGATAGCGACAGACCGCAACAGAAGTGGTGATGATGATACACTGTACATATGATCTCTCGGGGAGAGGGGATAACTACATAGCAGCGGTAATAGCATGGGGATCTGGTGGGGCTCTTCGTTAGCTCGCCCGAATTGTGTCCGGATGTGTTCGTTTTCGGCTGCTCGCTTGTCCCAAAACAATAAACAACCCTGGCCCGATTGAACATCTCGTGCTCAAACCTCATTTCCACCACCGTTCGAGGACACTCAACCGGGGTTGGGGGATATCTTTTCGCTCTGGCAATATAATAGACCGATAAACCTTCAAATTCAAACTTGGTCTATAGTTGTATCCTTTCATATATATCGAGATATGTTCAAAAGTTAATTGGTTCAGTGTATCTCGCATACATCGCTTCATTCCGACAGCGAGGAATTCCCACTTAGCAACCGTTGCCAAGGGCTCTCCTCCCATAGCACAGATAGTAAGATATATCTAGACATCGATACTTCTCGACAGCTTAAAATCTATACATACTTATTTATTATATAAGTTCAAGAAGAATCAGTTAGATTCGCCCTTCGCATCCTCGCCAGTCGGCCCTTATTCTCTCGTCTTCTCAAAGATCTTTGCAATCATCTCGTTCCCTAACCTCGTCGCCTCAGCCACCCTCGGTGCGAAATACGTCTGCACCTTCTCAAACCGCTTCCTATACCCTTCGAAATCCCCAAAACTAACAGCATCACTCCAGCCCTACAAAACATAAAAACC
Source organism: Arthrobotrys entomopaga (assembly GCA_012184315.1). NCBI lineage: Eukaryota > Fungi > Ascomycota > Orbiliomycetes > Orbiliales > Orbiliaceae > Arthrobotrys > Arthrobotrys entomopaga. The sequence continues at coordinate 668,633 of LDDX01000176.1, read as the reverse complement.
ACAAATTAGCACCATTTTAAACCCCACCACTCTCCGTATACCATCAAGCCTTTTTTTTTTTTTTTTTTGTAGAGAATGTAAACATACCCTCGCGGCAAAAGTAAACTCCAAATCGTCCATCCGAAAAGTATCATCCTCCATCGCCGTCTTAATACACTCCTCCAACAAGTCCACATCGCTATAAACGTACTCCACAACCCCCAACCACAACCTGAACAATGGCGTCTCACAGATCATATGCTCGTACGGCACGATCCCCAACTTCCACCAACAATCCACCATAGCCAGCAAACTCAAATGACTGTTCGGCCGTCTCTCACTCTTCGGTATCCGCGTCGCACTCAACGAATACTGATCCAATATATCATCCCGTAACAACACCGCCCGTCTCCTCCCGCCAAACACCGCCTCCCGTCCCTTCAATATCCTCGCCCTGAACTCCATCTTCTTATGCGATATCATGAGTTTAAACAACTCCGTGACGCTTTCCGCATATGCCCGGATCTGGTCTCGCGCGGCCGGGTTGAGGATGGCTAGACCCGCGTAAACGTGCCATTTGTTACTGTATATCCGCATCATAATGTTGATTTTCACGTTCTCCACCCCGCCGGCGTTATACCGCTCCACTTCCCATGGAAACTGGGCGTTCGCGTGCCAGGCTGTACCCATGCTGAGGAATGCAGCGTGGGTGACGGCTTGCGTGTCGGCGGTTATACGGTCGTGTTCGTCGGCGGAGAGATGTACGATTTTCGAATCGAAGCAGGATAGGATGCGTGTTATCAATTCTGTGCTTTCTGCAGATGCGCGGTGTGATATTATGACCTTTTTTTGCCGTTTTTGAGCACGAACAAATTAATTAGTAAGGACGCCGGTGGATGCAGGTTGTGGTTGATCATGGGGGGTGGAATTACCAACGGCTGTCCTCTGGAATCGACCTTGGGACCGTGTAAAGAATGACAGCTAACAATCTCCACATCTTGCGGTAAATGTTTCTCAAAGGCTGCTATTTCCGGTGCTTTACAGCTTGTTTGGCCGCCTACTATCGCTCCCATCTTTGTCGCTATTCCAAAATCCCCATCTCAGCTTTTCACACTCATTATAGATCCGTAGATATCTTGTGTATGTATGAGAGGTAGGGTAGAGGGAGGAGTGATTACAGGGACCGTAAAGCTTGACTACAGCATCTATATTCTCCGCTTCGACGCTGTAGATGATGTAATCGCTACATCTGGATACGAGATGTCCGTTTTCTAGTATTGTAACGGCGCTGCCTGTTCGACTTGTAAGAAAAACATACCAATATCAATATCTGGATATTTCGTATAAAAGGAGGGTATTTTAGTTAAATTAGTGTACCTTTAAATTCGGCCTTTAAAGCTTCATATTTATCAGGTCTGTCACAAGCTGTGACTCTGTGTAATATAACATTTGTTGAAGGATGGTTGTTAGTGAATACGTTTGCTAAGTTAAGCTGGGCTGAGCCGAGATGCTGGTGTTTGGAGAGGGATCGGAGAACGAACTTCCATCCTGCTTCTGAGATCTTGCGGGCGTAGAGACGGCCCATGTCGCCCATACCGATGATACCGACGGTGGTAGCATCCTGGTGTTGTCCCAAAATCTGCGCGTGCACGGCGTCCCGCTCCCTCTGTAAGATGCTTATTATTGCTGACATTTTTTTGTAACTTTTTCGTATGGTGGGATGCGAAGGGGGTGGTGGGATAATGGAGAAGTTCTTCGCGAAACTTCGCAATTGGATCGAATGATGTCGCGAGAGCTCGAGAGTCAGTTTATTGCCGTTAGCGGGCACCAGCCGGTCCGCGGCTCCGCATTCGCTTGTTCAGGTCGCACCAACAAGTAAGTTCCAACGCATCCAACTTGAGTTTAACTTGAGATATGGGGAGGGCTGCAGGTGCCCAGGGTCGAATGAGAATTGGAATATCTATCATCTTGGTGAAATTTTGACTAAATCTTATATAATCCTAATTACTTGAATAGAAATTTACAAATAATCACAAAAATGTTGATACAGCTTAATTACATTTTCAAATAATCATCATGTTATCAATTCATATAATAGAAGCTATAGAAATGAAAGTTGAATCAAAACATTAAAATGCTATACCATAATTGCCCATACATAAAATCTGAAATATATATAATTTTTTAAGATATGCAGCTAGAAAATACACACCTGCAAAGCCCAAGAGACCTTTCTTTAAACACGTAAGCGTATCTGAGAAGACTCTCAAAATTCAAACCAAAGCAGCCAGAGCAACCAACCCAGCTGCAAAGGCACCACCTCCAACACTAATAACGCCAGCTACAGCTGCATTAGGCGTACCACTGCCGCTTGGAGCTGAAGTAGCAGTGGTAGCGCTACTCGACGCTCCACCGCCCATAGAAGTAACGCTCGCATTAGTACTCGTGGAAGGCATACTTGTAGTCGCAGTCGAAGGCGGCGCGGTCGAAGTAATAGCGCTGACAGTCCCATTGAAATCCACCGGCATAATCTATACAATCTCATAATTAATATCATATCATCCAAAGGTAAGACCACTCCACATGTATGATGAAGAAACTTACACCGTCAAGAATATACGAAACACCGTTCCTCACGATATCATTCTTCGTCAATGCCTTGACACCGTTGAAATAATAATCCCCCTTCACAATATTAACAGTAACACTCTTCCCCGTCAGAGCGGTCTCCACAACCTGTCCGTCGGTCAGATTGGTCGTATATAACGCATCCAACAGGATATGAAACTTGATGGCATCGATCAACTCGTCGTCCGTCATGTTCATCAACACCGGTGCGGCAGCTTCGATGGCAGCATCAGTGGGGGCGAAACAAGTCGCTCCAGGTGTACCGTCTAGTGCGTCCAGAAGACCAACCCGTCCGATATATGTTACCAAACGTTCTGCGCCACGGTGGGCGATGGTTTTAGAGCAGTTTCTTGGGAGAGTTAACAATCTACCCGCAACAATTTAAATTATCGTGTTAGCACCTCTGTTATATCAATATATCTCATACATCAATACACGAGTTCTGCAATTGAATATGTATGAAGAACAGGATAATAATACTGACCCATCAACAACATGAATCTGTCCTTCATCAAATATAATATCCGACTTGACAACAGCCACACTGTTACCGTTCCCGCTCTTCACTGCAACTGTTGCACCTCGGGCGACCTGATCCGACGCTTCAGCTTTATGTGCATATACAACCTGCCCGGCATCATCCTTCAATAATGCAAACTCTGGAGCTTTCAACTTGGTCTCGGCGATATTCCCACCGGGTTGGAGGAACGCATCTCTGGAAAGGTTCCCCAACAGCACATGATAGCCCAAAAATGGTACGATAACGTCGACACCGACTTCCTCTATTCTTTGGATATTGTTGTCTTTGAGGTAGGTTGTTACGGCGCGATTGTTGGGGACGAGTACGGTGCGAGGGTTCGTGGGGGCGAAGTCTTGGATTAGGGTTGCAAAGGTGGCGTTTAAAGATTCGATAATGGTGGCGAAGAGGGAGAGGTCCGGTTGGGCTTTGATTGTGTCGAAGAATGATTGGGCGTTTGTCGTGGACGCAGCGGCTATCAAGAGCGCAGTGGTGATGCGTTTTGTGAGCATCTTTGATCGTAAATATCTACAACAATTATACGGCGATAGAAAATGTTCTAAATATATATAGAATTGAATAAACAGAAGCGCAATTTAATAAAAATAAATGAAGCGATATCGTTATTGATTCTACCAGGGAGGGCAGCTTGGTTTTATAGACCTTTCAGATCACGGACTCCTTTACTTTCTCCAGCAATTCACGTACTTCTCGATTAATTCCCCATCCCATCTTTCCCACCCCGAAACCCACACGTACGAGAACAAGAAACATCGCTCAAAAATCGATATCAAATGAGCATTAATAAGCTCAGCCCCTTTGACTTTCTCTCCATTTTCCGCAATCAATCACCGAAAAAACAACCACGGCCATGCTTGTCAGTTATCAATAATGGCAAATTCACTATACCCGTCTAGACTTGACTCGCAACTTTCGCTGCCTGGTAAGTTACCAACCGTGCCCTTAACGCACTGCATGCAAAACGGTACATATAATGTAAGTATGTATGTACAAAAGATAGCATATGCAGTAAATTTGAGTTTCGGTTTAGTCCCACCCCCCTGCCAATAATATCAATAATAATGCAAACCTGTCATGTCTTTCTGCCACTCGTCAAAAGTCTCGCACGACGGGGGAGGAGCTTGTACTATAGGGCTGAACCTAAGCTTATAAGCCAATGGCATTTTACGTATCTCGTTGTAGTCATGAACTTTTGCTTGGAAACTCCACGTCTATATTCTGGGCGGAAAGAATACAGGTAAATTTAATGCCATATAATATATACTTACTTAAGTACTTGTATAGATTAATATAATATCACAGCTGGACAGGGTGAGCATTTCATGGATCGATGCAGGAGAATCAAGAACTCTCGAATTCGAATTCGAGTGCTGGAATTGTATGTGAAACCGGTTGTTCAGCCGCTTTTACTAGTAGGCATTGCCCTAGTTGCAGCGGGAGTCTCCCCAATCCATCGCTGGTACCAAGCTTGCCAATTTCCAGTACCAGCCAGTGTAAACAAAGTAATATATTATCGGAATAACGTTATGATATCAATGTGGACCTTTGGAGAGCTGAAAGCGAACTTGAAAACCGCCATCGCGATCGGTAAATGCATCATGATCATGCAACGAAATCAACCATGATAATGGACCTTTGAGAAATAGGGAATCTCAAAGTCTGACGGAAAGTCAGTGTTCCGGCGCCTCGAAAAGGCACGCGGCCAAGAAAACGGCGTATCAGCCAAGATCAATATGGGTACCAATATATTGACACAAACCCCTCGGCCGAGTAATTCGGTGTAGGGCATGCATATATGTATTGAATCGATCCATCTCAGCTTCGAGACTTCGACTTGCAAACTCGACAATACAACACGTGTGCTTTAAAGCTTTAAGCTTTTGAATCCGTGACGGAAGTCTGGAGGCTTAGCTTGGTCACGGCGGATGACAATCGTTACACAACCCGACCAATCTCAGTGGTTCTTAAGCGACTGTTGGACGAGCGCGAGATTCTAACTTGTTTCAAGAAATTCTTGCTTCATGAACACTGGTGGGTCAAAATACATGCCATTATGGCAGAGTTAATATTTTGGGATGGCTTATACCATAATGTCTAGAACGCCTCGCAGTGAGAATTTCTTTCTTTCAATCCCTTACACAGCCGCGAATGTAATTGCGGGGAAAGATCGATATGTGTAGGCTCGAATTGGCAATGATAGCTTATTTTCATCCGATCGGTCCGGTTTTCGCACTTCATATAAACCGGTTAACCCTTGCGAGAACAAAGCCTTGGAACGGTAACACTGAAACATTCGTTCCTTTGGCTTGATTACGTGTACAAGACCCTAGGTACCCTTTAGACTCGCAGGACCAACTAGTTACAAATGGTGGCACATCATATAAATCTTGATATCATGATCTCCGTATTCTTGATTCTCTCCAGATTAATATATTCTCAGCTATACGCCACACGCCAGTCGAAAACGTGAGGCAAATGCGTTATCAAAGCACTGGAATATCCCGTTCCACGCCTCTCTTGCAAATAAATGCTGTGTAACTGTGGCTAGGAAAAAAGTCACTCTCCAAGGCAACTTCAACTACAGCTTCTCAAAGGAATCTCTAAGCCGCTACCGGGGGTGTATTGATACAATTCATCCTAGACTTTCAGTAAGAGTACAATTCATATAATACATCTGAAATTTAAACGGGGTAACCGCATGTAGAAGTAGATGACAAAGACACTAGCAAGTAACGGGGAGATAAACGCGAGAAGAATAAAAAACCACGGGCAAACCAAACTCCTAGGCGGGAATACGGGAATAATTAAGCAAGCAATGCAGGAGATATAACCCTCGAAAATGAACGATGCCGTTTTGTCGCCAGTAGCACAGACAAGAGACAGCGATGAAGATTTTCCAAGTAGATTAGTTCAGGGTGGCGACGGGCTGAGCCATAGAGGGGCATTCGTAATAGCCGTGTATCGATAAATAGTGTATCATGGTGGGTAAATCTGCCTAAGATTGCGAGCGGATGTACTTGCCAACCACGGCACAGTGATCTCTCTCGAAAGGTTCTATTGAGGCGCAGTGTTAGTGACGTAATTCATGAAACGGGTAGGATAGATGATCAATCATACCTAGTGTCAATTGTTCAAGTGGTTTTATTCTTTCAGCTCTGAGTCTCTTGACTTCTTGTGCAAAGACGGCCTCCGGTGCAGCGGTACTGTCGATACAGCTGGCCTTGATGGAGACGACGACACCGCCGTTGTCTTTGAGGAAGAGATGAGAGTTCAATCCGACAATTCTAGCTTGATCTGGCTGGGCAACGTCGGCGAAGACAACGTCAACCATGGAAACGAGCATTCGGTACTTCATAGGGTGTCTGGCGTCCTCGATGATCGGGATGACATTTGTTCTCTTCTTGGCCATGTTGATCAGGTCACGTCCGGATCTGTGCGAGAATTCGACAGCATAGACGCAACCGGTTGGGCCAACGATATCGGCAACGTGAGAGACGGATGTACCAGAGGCAGCACCGAGGTACAGCACTTTTCCACCAGGCTTGATAAAGATCTCGTCCAGTCCACCGAGGATACCGGCAGCCAACTTTGATCTGAAAGGATTCCAGACACGGTATTCGATCTTGGTTGGGACACCGACCTCACCGTCGCTGGATTCGATGGGAGCGTCAATAGAAATACGCTTCTCGCCGTAGACAGATTCTCCTGGGACCAAGTTCTTCGTAACTAGGAGATCTTCCTTTGTACTTCTTGCGACAAAGACGCCAGGGTGGCGAGGGTGAGTTTCAATCGCAACCTTAGCACCGCCTTTAGCACCGCCAGCCTTTCCTCCTCGAGCGCCTCCACGACCACCTCCACGGGGACCACCTCGAGCACCACCTCTTGGGCCTCCTCTACCACCGCCACCACCACGAGCAGCTCCTCGCCCACCACCAAAGCCGCCGCCTCGTCCACCTGTTGATCGTTGTTAGAAAAAGATCGAAATCCAAGTGCACTGCACCGCGTGATCGTCTTGAATCGACGACGACGAGAATGAATCGCACGGTCATTGGTGAAGAAGGAATTCATGCAAACCTCTACCAGCAGGAGCACCGCCCCGTCCACCCCGTCCACCGGCTCCTCCACGACCGCCGCCGCCGAAACCACCTCTACCACCACCCCCACCGCGACCTCTAGGTGTGAACGCCATTTAGTCGATGTAGGTGAGAAGGAACAATGGTCGGTAATAAAAGTAAGCTCTTAAAAAGCGTGTGACACGAATGAAGCTGATACGCGCTCAAGCTGAGTGGCGACAATTTGCAGATTGTCGTCACCGAATTGATGTTGAAAAAGAGGGAAAGGTTCGATGGATTGATGGGCTGGGGGAACTTGTGAACGAACCGTCGCGACGATGCTTGATAAAATTTTCTGAACCAACTTTTCTTTTTCCAGCGGTGCCAAGCCCATTAGCGGCTTAAACCGCGGCCTAGCTGTTTTGGGCTTAGTCATTATCGAGAGAATAGCCTGATCATGTGACTAGGGCTAGCCCCTTCAACACACAACCACCCAAAAAGTGTTTGTTCGCAACAACACCCCCAATCAAACTAATCTGTGTGTGCCAGGCCTTCGAAATAATTTTCGCCTAGGACGACGACAACCGACTTCAATCTCATCGACAGCTTCATCAATTTCACGACATATCCCTCCCATCACCGACAAAATGGTTAGTGCCCTGACTGGCTCCCGATACTCTCGATGCTCGAATGATGTCGACCGGTGTTCAATATCGCTCTCGCCCGGACTCCGTTCGACCGCTCTTCAGCTCGAAATTTCAATATCAAAACTTCATGTTCAAAACCTCGAATTTGCACACAAGATGGTCGTACTGACGACGTACTTTATTTTTTTTGGAAATATAGGTCCGCTACGCCGCCGTTCCACAAAACCCCACCAAGTCCGCCAAGTCGCGCGGCTCCTACCTCCGTGTGTCCTTCAAGAACACTCGTGAGACCGCCCAGGCCGTCAATGGTATGAAGCTCGCCAGGGCTCTTACCTACCTCGAGAACGTCAAGGAGAAGAAGGAGTGTATTCCCATGAGACGATTCAACGGCAGCACTGGACGAACAGCTCAAGGTTAGTGGCGAAATTTGCTTGATGCGTTTGAACATCGAATTTGGAAAAGATGGATGGAAAGGAGAAGAAGTGGTTGGATCAAATTTCATTGTGGGCTTGGAACCGGATACGTGGAGACGCCAGAATTATAGGGAAACTGAAGCTGGAGATATCGCGATTATAAATAAAATATGGAACATATCGCTGACTGGGGTGAATTTGTTCTACACAGCCAAACAATTCGGTGCTCCTCTCGGTCGTTGGCCAGAGAAGTCTGCCGAATTCCTCCTCGGTCTCCTCAAGAACGCTGAAGCCAACGCCGACTCGAAGGGCCTCGACACCGAAAAGCTTGTCATCTCTCACATTCAAGTCAACCAGGCTCCTAAGCAGCGAAGAAGGACATATCGTGCCCATGGTAGAGTGAGTACCAACCAATCATCATTATTGCGAACCTTAAAGGACTGCGCGATTCTCCTAAGTTTCTCTGCTAACGTCCATCTCAGATCAACCCGTACATGTCCAACCCTTGCCACATCGAAGTTGTCGTTTCCGAAGAGGATGAAGCTGTCGAGAAGGTCAAGGAATCGGCCGTCGTCAGACTCAGCAGCAGACAGCGTGGCAGATTAACCACTATCAAACGACGTGAAATCACCTCGTCGTAATTTGATTGTGTGTTTAGCAATGTTTTGTTCTTTCATTGTGTTTTTAGGTTTTATATAATGTCATGGCCTACCTTTGTTTCCTTTCTCTCTCCCTCACATACCATCCATCCACCTTAATCCAACATATACCGCCTTCATACCATCCAATGCAAATACTACCTCTTGATAGATCACAAGAGATAGATATCACGAACTTTTTTTTCAACCCGATTTCTGGCGTCCCCCTCTTTCTATTTTTGTCTTGTTTCGGGATAATGGTGGGAAGTCTCTACGGCTCACTTTTACTTGTGTATATTTTTATGGGGTTCGAGGATATCCAACTTTTTCTCTGTAACTGCAGCAAACAAAAAAAAGAAAGTGCCATAGAATGAGGGAATACGAACATGATATCATACAAATCAAGAGTTCGCTTGAAGATTACGGTTTTTGAGAATCGTCACCTTACGATACTTTACATTGTTATTATAGGCGTTAAAAAGTACGGAATCTTATATATCGATATACTGAACCTATCCTATCTCCTGCACTCTCACAATGGGCTCTGAATTGTATCAGCATTCCCTCGCCACAATTCAGGTTACACAACGCCACGGAGGGGCTTTCTAACAACACATCCATGCACCTGGAGTTCGAAGTTTATGAATGCAACATTCTCTTGATATTAATCACAAATGTATGAAATTGTTAGGTTAACAATCAATATATCCTAAGTACATATAACATATATATCCAGCCTCTCTAATTTCGATTCGCCCGGTATCACGGTCCGCCGAATACCATTACCGCTCCATCCCGGCAAATTACCCCATACAGTAACGATCTAGAACATTTCAGGCTATCCACGATATTAGCCGACCCTCCAAGCCCTAAAGAACGCCAAATAAAACAAGCGGCAGGGAGAAATCCCAATGCATTTATTACATACTTTCCAGCACGCCTTTTCTTTTCCCAGGTTTGATGATGTGAGATCGAGATCGTATTAACAAAATATATAGCGCGTAGGTGTTAACATGTTGGATCTCGCCGGCGTCGATGTGCTACTCCCCTGCAAATGTTCATGGGGGTAAATCCGAGGAATACCTGTACGAGCAAGGATTATAGGCTATGGTGATATATGGGATTAAACCATACGAGAGCTGAACGAACGCGCATCTCCATCCCTATTCTCCTGGTTTACACCCACCGGGATATTGAATATTGAGAGATTATAAAAAGGGACGAGGATCCGATATGTAGTATGTGGAGAAGTAAATAAATATCCCTCCCTCTGATCTGTTTCCTTTCGTTTCTTTTAGGTCTTCAGGGGAATAAAAGCTTGTTTTTTGTTATTCTTTCAATTCAATTGATATCAGAGGGTCTTTTTCGAATTCAGATCGGTATTTCGACAAAATGAAGTCTGTGATTTCCGCTCTCTTGTTGGCGGCCGTCTCTGCCGCTCCCAATCCCAGCTCGAAGAAGACGACAGCAATCGGCAGCAACCCGATTCTTTTCGATGGAAGAATTCCACCATTGTTCAGATCTGCCTTGTTGGATGACGATTCTACGAGTCCTTATAATGCGCAATACGTTCTAGGACGTAAGTAATCAAAAGTACTTATCCTCAAGTGGGTTCAGCTTTGTTAAATTTGAGATTTATAGTGGAGCCTTGGTCTAAGGTCGTTCACTTCCCAAATGTAGATCATTCATTGGTAAGCCTATTCTCCAGATCCTACAAATAATCACTCAAGATATCCATCCATCCTAACATGGATCAAAACGAATAGTTCGATGTACCACTTGGTGGCAAGCCAGTGATTGTCTCGATCAAGTAAGTTAGATCCTGCGTAACTTGTCGCATAAATCGGATACATAGCATAGTATACTGACTTGAACACCTCTTCAAAAACAGCGATAAATCCATCTTCCAAGGCCAGACCGGCTTCCGTCGCTCCGAGCTTCTTCCGGACGTTAACAGCGGAGACGACGTGACCACAAACGGTATCGTGGCACATCATTTCTCCATCAGGACCGATAATACAAGACCCCTAAACTACAGTCACGAATACCAGCCAGTATTCATTGAGACGCAAGATTATGCTTCCCACGTCGTACGTACCGTAATTTAAATAACACACTAAATATCGAATATATCGTAAACTAAGAGACTATATGTATAGTGGCAATTGAAGACCGGCACCCCCTTTGGCGAATCCTGGACCGACGAAGCCGCCAAGACCCTCCGAATCTACTCCTCCTCAACCTCCTCTGATGCCCTTGAAATTTTCAACATCCCGTTCACCACTGAAGACTGGCACAACTTTGCCCTCGAGGAAGATTGGGATAACAATATGCTAACACTGTACTACAGCACTGGTCAAAATCCTTTGGCGGTGGTTGCGGGACCCATGGTCAACGATAACTCCGGAAAGGGACAGTTCCACGTCGGCATGTTGAAGTTGCCAACTGGACCTGATGGAATCGATGTTACCAAGGATGGATACCAGGAGAAGAGACCTAATGAGGGTCTGACATATGGTGGTGTGTTCATCGAAGATACCAGCAGTGGATCGGTTACCTTGCAACCTGTTGTGTAAGATGATGGCGAGGTTTGGTATAATCTGGGTACAATTGTAGATTCTAGAACCAACTGTAGTGTAATGTAACATATATAAAGAAAATTATTTCTTAAAGAGGTGCTTCATAAACAAGACGTTAATGCGTGGTATTTGATATCCAAACAAAGACAAGAGTCTTCAAAAACAGACCAACATAAAAATACATGGAAAGGGATGATTTAGTCTACCAATAGCTAAAACCACTAGTGCAGGATATCGCAGATGAAAACAACTGCATAAAACAGTCAACACGAACAACCAAGTCATCTATCTATCCTGGAATCGGTGCCTCTTCAGCCTTCCACTCTCCCGCTTCGTGCCCACCACCTACAGCGCCAGGTACCGTCTCCCCGGCGTGAGCCGATAAGCCACCCAACTTCTCCGTCTCCGTCATCCCATGCCAATACAATACACCGAGGCAGAGTAAATGTAAGAAAAGACAATAACCAGCAAACAGGTTTCTAGTGATTCTGTTTCGCATCACCATACGCGTCAGACTGAACAGCACCCTCTCCAATACTCCCATTCGATTGAACGCTCTCACAGACTCTCGGGTCCTGAATGCTTCAAATGGTGATAAATTGGCCTCATATGCTTGACGATACCTATCCAACGACAACCCAGAACTCGCGGTAGGGTTGTTGTGCACACCGACAGCGTTCGGTTTGTTAGGATATCTATTATATGAAGATATGTATCGAGTTTTCTCGTAGAGCTGGAGATTGTCTTTCTGAAGGCTGGAGATCTCTTGACGGAGCGAAGTAACCGTCTCTTGGCACCGTGAGAGTTCGTCTTCTAGTTGAGAGTTACGGGCTTTGTAGCGGTCACGTTGCGCGGTGAGCATGGGAAGGATACCCGCCGAGGGTTCGGCGTTAGCCGCGCGAAGCTGGTCAAAGGCATTCATGTTGGTTTTGCCGGATATTATGGAGCTAGTAGGCGAGGTGCGTCCTCCGCGAGGGCCGAAATGGCCGGCTTGAGAGGCTGGATAACGGGAGGTATAGGTCCCTGCTACCGACATTGCCGGGTTGGCGAAAGAAGCTTGAGACTGAACTCTGTGGAGGTCGTCTTCGAGTTGATTGTTGAGGGTACGAGATTCGGAGAGTTCCCTCGCTGTATTGTTCAGCTGCTTTTGGAGGTCCTCCAGGCGACTACTCAGATCTTGATGGGAAACGCGTAGAACGGTGAGCTCATTTCCTAGCTTCTTGTTCCGAGCGAGCAGCAGTTGTTCTAGACTTTCTTTCTTTCCTTGACCGGTAACCTCTTCCTCAGCGTGCGCATCTTCGTCGTCATCACCGGTCGAGAATTCGATTGTCTTTAGAACTTCCAATTCACGTTTGACCTCGTCGTAGTCGCTCCAAGCCTTGACTTTTTCTTTGAGTACCGTGCGTTCCTTCTTGATCATATCAATCTCGCGCTCAAGCTGCCTTTCTCTCTTCTCATGGTCTCGCAATTGGTTCTCGTGTTCAACCTTTAACGTATCCATCTTCTTCAATAGGTTGGAGTTGACTGATTCGAGTCTTTGAAGCTGTTCGTCAAGATCTTCCTGTTCCTTTTGGGACTTCCCACCACTGTTATTTTGAGTGGCCAACGCCTGGGCGAGCTGCGATCTCAGCTGCTCATTTCGATGCTCCATTTCTGTCAATCTCATTGTGGTCCTTTCGAGATCGCTGCTGACAATCTCGAGCTCTGCCAAACTAGCCCCACCAACGTCCTCGGCGTCGCCCTCCGCGACCTTACCCATCCGTAAGCTCGCTTCATAGCTTGCCTTTTGCTCCTTGATGACCCGTTCCTGATGTTCGATCTTGTCTAGCAAGCTGCGCTCTTTTGCTTCCCAATTGGCGGTCCTTTCCTCCAAGACTGCTTGGAATCCTTCCTCTGCCTTTTCGAGAGCTCTGTTACTTTCGTTATCCTTTCTCGAGGATTCTCTCTTGATCTCATCTATTCGAGATTCGAGGTTTTGGGTTTGTGTGGTAAGACGCGCGACTGTAGTTCGTAGAGAATTGTTCTCAGCCGTAAGCCGCGATACATCCTCCGACTGAACCAAGGAATCGATGGTAGCTTCGAGCAAAGGGTACGGGTCGGGAGCTTCGGAGAGGTGGTTGTACACGTTCAGGAAGAGGGATTCGGTCGATTTCCGATGATTCGAAATATGATCAATAAATTGCTGGTACGCTTTATTTCGAGTCAGTAGGACAATATCTTCTATGCTGGTCATGGTGGGATATACCCTTCAGCAGTACTTTGTATTCCGTGAGCTTGTCCGCGTCGCTGAGTTTGCGGAAGTCTTTCGTCTTTTGCGCAACCTCCTTACGCTCCACCAAATCATCGCGCTGGTTTGTGATTATTTCGCTGGCTTCTGTATCAAGCTGCTTTTGTAAAGAAGACAAGTCGATGCCTGTTTCTCATAATTAGCATTAGAATCACTGGCGGGGTTTACGTGACGCCCATACTTCTCCAAGCTGCGATTGCCTTTTGGAAGGCGTTCTCGGCGTCTCCAGCACCTCGACTATCTAGAGATGTTCTCTCTTTATCCGAAGCTCCTCCATCTTGACTGTTCCTCGGAGTCCCATTTGGGGACCCTGCCTGGGACATGACGTTGGGCGGCTACACGTTCTCGCTCCCACTCAGCAGGCCGACTTCCCCTTGTCGGATTTACTACCCTTGGCTTGTCGAATGCAAAACCACAGGGCAAATATTAGATGACCATGCACCTGGCGATTCGGCGGTAGCGGTTCTGCGAAGATAACCACGCGATGAAGTTGGGAGATGCCGATGTTCTGGTCGTCGGTTTCGTCAGGGATGAGATGTTGGCGATGTGGCCGGTGTCGTGCTCATCGGGCTTGTCGGAAGTTGAAATGTGGAGGAAGCTAGTAACGAACACAACAACTTGAACCCTCCCAAACTAGCCCACCCACGCGTACACAACCCCCCCTCCACTCTCGACTAGCAGCTCGATATTCAGCGAAGGAAGCTTGTCGCAAGCGATATTCTGTCAGTCGCGGATACTCTAGCATCGGCCGAGACAGCATGATAAGTGCGTAAACGAGGCTTCTGGGTTTGCGACGGGGGAACGTACATGATGTTATGGAGGCCGCCGCGGTACCACCAAGAGCTTCATCCCTCGTAGCGGGTGATGCGAACGTTAACGAACGAGCTGCACCGTACATCTTGCAAAAGCTGGTGGATGACCTACCGCTTGCATCTGGAGAGCACGAAAATGTGAGGGTCAACTGCGTGGATATCTTAGGTGACCATCTCTATATTGGCACATCGGCTGGTGAGATATTACATTTCATGAAGTTGCCCGCTGTAAGTGATCGATTAACTGGCAGTTTCGCTTGGTCCATAGTATATTCTAATTGCTAATGGTATTCTATTCTAAAGGAGCCCGGAGAGTCGTCCCAATACATATTTGCATTCCGCCTACCACTCTCCCCACCACCAGCCAATTTAGAGAATCCACCAGGTGTGCAAAAGATTCTATTGCTCGGACCTGTTGAAAAGGCAGCCGTTATTTGCAACAACCAATTATCCTTTTACACCTTACCAGAGCTATCACCGATTGCCACAAAGCTGAAAGATGTATCATGGGTAACGGTGGATGAAAATGATCTTGCCCTGCGCGGGCTGATCTCAGAGGCAGAAACAGAGGGACGTGATCCCCGAGGGATCGTTGTTTTCGTGGGACAGAGAAAACAGATTAGATTGCTTAGAGTTGGCACCGAGGTGCGACTTATAAGGGTAGGTGACACCATGCTTAGATGTTTTATATATATATAGTTCTTAGTTGTCACTTATTAACTATGAAAGTTGTTTAGGACGTCACATTTCCTCAGTCTCTGGACTGTTCTCTACGGCAGCATCGTGCCTGTCTGGCGAATTCGCAAAATTATGCATTGGTCGATGTTAACGACAACAAGATGAATCCTCTTCCTTCTATCAGACAAACAACATCTCCGGTAGAACCGGTAGCTACACGGCCAATATCTCCTAGTCCAATGCTAGGTTCTTTAGGTGTTAGATCGGGAGGCTCACTTCGTAGCCACTCCCGAACCTCAAGTCTCACCCCTACTGGAGCTACGGGTAGAAGAGCTTCTGCAGATTTGCAAGGCCACAGTCCTGCCCACTCGGATACAGGATCAAGAGCCGAATCGCCTACTCCTAGGAGGTCTCAAGATGAAGCATCTAGATCCAGAGCCGGAACTCCACAGCCTACCGTTCAAACGCCCCCACCTATCCCTAGACCGGTTCTTATGCCCAACATTGCTTCCCCGAATTCGAATGAATTTCTTATTACAACGGGAACAGAGGTTAACGAACCGGGGGTGGGTATGTTTTTTGATATAAATGGCGAACCGGTGCTTCGAGGCACGCTAGAATTCACAAGATACCCCAAGAAGATTCTTATAGATGGATCTTGGGTGATTGCTATTGTGGGAGGCGAAAATCCTGTAGAATGCCACCGCCTTGAGGAAGTAGCCGCACCATCTGGTGGTATCTATGGCCCAATCAAGCAGCAGTTACCCCTGCCAAGCGGAACTCCAAAGGATGTCGAAAATATTTCTGTCGCAGTGTCGCGAACAGTTGGTGTGGAGGTCGGAATCATCCCCAGAGTTGCCCGTCTACTCAAGCTTGTCAAGTTAAATATCATAGACAAACCAGGCTCGAGGCGCAAGAAATCCAACGCACCTTTGGAGCCTCTTTCAACGATCACAAAGACACCTGCGCCAGAAGAAGATGCAGCGGGAGAATTTTCTGAGGCCGAAGTTTCTGGCAATTTAGAAGAAGCAGCGGGGGAGCTATATGAAGTTGGTGTTTCTGGCAAGGTAGAAGATGCAGAGGAATCTGCTCCTTTATCCCCCCCCGAAGAATCTGTCGAATCTGGGACCGATTATCTTTCTTCTGAGGAGACGACAGCAGATGAATCTGACCGAAAACGCAATGCTGAGGAAGAGATGATTGCCAACCGCATCAGCACAGCATCTTCACATCTTGTGCTTACAATCGGAACCGAGATCTACTCTATGTTAGAAACGCCAATGGTTCTATTGATGGATTCTCAACTACCACAGTCGATAGATGCAGCATCAACACGGCACGTTCCAATCATCTTGCGATGTCTTGCGGTTGTACAAAAGCTTGAACCAACTACGGAAGCTAGGTTTCATGAATTAGGATTCATTCGTCAAAAGCTTGGTTTGCTTCTACTAGGAATTTGCTTGACGTCTTCTGGTAGTGTGTCAGAAGATACACTCGTTCAAACAGACGAAGCACTACGGGAAGGTGGAGTCGATCCTCGACTTGTTGTTGCTCTTTTTGGTCCAGCATTTCGCAAAGACATCGTAATAGACAAAAAAAGTAATGGGCTTTGGGTCTATGGTGGAATCCAAGACCTCCTACGGGCTCTATTGTATGGCAAAAGAAACACTTTGATCACAGATCGGGGAACTTTGCTCTTCCTTAGCCGGTATCTCAAGGACTGGACAAAGAAAAAGGGACTCGAAAGTGTCCAAGATAAGGAACAGGTTTTCGCAACAATCGAGGCCGCTTACTTGCGAGTTCTTTTAATCCTCGACCAGAATACCCTAAAGCCTACGCGCGCTTTACACGGTGTCGAGAAAAATATCCGCCTAGATCTCTACCATTTAGTAGACTCTGGAATTGACGACCCTGTCAAAGCGATCGCGATACTCGAAGAATACGGTCGCCTTTTTGTTCTCAGCAGGCTTTATGGGAAACAGAAGCAATATCGTGATGTCCTCGCGACATGGCGAAGGATTCTAGCTAAAGGTGATGGAACTGAGAACGGCGAGTTCCCAGACGGCGAGACGATTGTCAAAGACTACCTAAAACGGCTTAGAGACCCGGTGTTAGTTGAGGAATACGGCGGGTGGCTTGCGAGAAGAAATCCAAAACTTGGTGTACAATTTTTCACCGACGAAACTAGTAAAGTTCAATTTCCACCAGAGACAGTCATAAAGATATTGAAAGCCGATGCGCCATATGCTGTGAAAGACTACTTGGAATACCTAGTAGTCCAAAAGAAGGTGATTGTGGGGTTTGATTGAAGTTCGTATAACTATTACTAACATGTTGATAGAATGTTGCTTATGCCAACGATTTCATTGCCTTGTTGCTGGATCAAATGATTGCGGACTTAGAAAATAACCCAACCCTGAAAGAGGATGTCCAACTGACAACAGATTTCTATCGGGCTCTACACCCCCCGAAACCAACCTACAGCGAATTCCTAAACGATAACACGAGAGGAGAAGAATGGTGGCGAAACCGTGCGGTTCTCCTAGATTTTCTCAGTGGACCCACCCCATACAACGTGCCAGATGTTGCAGCAAAAGTGGAGCCTTGGAAAGACGTTTTAATTGCAGAAATGGTCATATTTTACAGCAAGGACCAGAATCACGAGGAGGTTCTTAAGATGCTCTGCCACTCGCTAAAGGACTTTGACACCGCGATCAATTATTGCCTGTATGGAGCCTTATCCATGTTTCAGAGGTCCCGAACTTCCTCAATCCGAGCTTTGCCGCGGGAAGAACAAAGCAAGCTTTTTAATATATTGTTGGTGGAGTTCCTGAAAATTAGTGATTACGAGGCCCGGTTGGAACAGACAAGTTCCTTGTTGGATCGTTTTGGAGGCTGGCTAGATGTTCAGCATGTGAGCACTTCCCGAATAACAATCGACACTATCATAGAAAACATGGCCTGCCAATGAACTGACAAAGAGTTTGTGTAATAGGTTCTGAATGTGATCCCTGATAATTGGTCAGTTCAAATATTATCTGGTTTTCTTATTAGTGCTCTCCGTGATCTCGTGAGAGTAAAGAATGAGAAGAAGGTCGAATTGGCGCTGCAAAAATCGTTGAATATACAGGTACGTCTATAGCTATATGCATAAGACCCTCCACTTGCTCTGGGGAGCTGCCGGGCTATCCGTGTGACTCGGTGTCTTTTTTGTGACACCATTTCATTAACCTGTGGATTTCATTCTTAGGTTAACGGCGAATTCATTGATAAATGCGAGGAACTTGGACCGATAATAGAAACAACAGATTCGGGGATATCCCCATCAGAGCAGCAGTGAAAGCGATGGCATCATTTGCGGCCGTGTCTTGTTTTCTGAGATTAGATCATGAGATTTTGCTAAGGATCTTGATGAAATGGAAAATGCAGCGTCACCTTGGCGTGACCTAGTACTTATGACGATAAGCATAAATTTAGCGATAGTGTTTAGAGTTGAATAGATCCTTTTTTTTTTTTTTTTTTTTTTTTTTTTGAGCGGGTGAAAGGACTTATGATGGAGCGAAGGTGAGGGATGAGGCTTGTTTCGTTTGGTGGGAAAATCTCCCGACGTGCCGACGGGAACCTCTCCTATTTGGAGCCTCGCTACCCTAATTAATTCACAATCACCTTTTCGTTGACAAAACACCAACCATCATTCTATCATCAATTGTGCCACACAAATTAGATCCGATGCATCCGATCTTATCTCGGCCTACTCACGATAATGAGGGGCCATCTTTCTTGTGGTATTACGCATATGCGCATGATGTCGACCGCATGTATGCCGTGCAAATTATTGTCTGACAGTCGCTTGATTTCATAATGATATTTTCGACTTTTCGACACAGCCAGCTGCCCCGCTCGCTGTCGCCCGCGAATCGCACCAAGAGATTGTAGTGGCCTCGCCGGACACGTCCTTGGAGAGCGGATCGTGGAACGGAATGTTCATGCTCGGGACATAGTTTCTGATATATGTATGACGAGATTCAAAGGTGGGTCCAGACCCGGGCCTCTTAAAAAAGAAATATGTGTGAGCATGAACTGACCGCGCAAGCATTTTGTTTCGAAACACTCTGCTTCGCTAACCAGATGAATGAAAGGCGTCAACCCTGATTAATTTGAAACTTCGAGACCCTTTTAATAGCGAACGAGAATATTAAAAATATTAACAAAAAATTGGCACGGTTATCAGACCACATCAGACCACAGCCCGAATATGTAATTGGTTGCTCTTTCAACTTTTTCTTCTTCTTCGACAGAGTAGGTATTATATTAGAGGATGATTAACAAAACCCGAGCCGCCCGAGTGGACGGAGAATAGCTTTTTAGGCAAGAATTTTCTTCTTTATCTCAAGATGTCGCCAACTCCCTGGGGTAATTTCCGCATTTTGATAGATGCTATCATTGGGAGTATTTCAGGAGAGAGATATCTCAGATCCGGCCAAGGCAAATCAGACGATATTGAGTTGTTAGGTCTGTTGAGGCTTTTTTTGATAGTTTTCACATGTTGGCATACTAGATAAGTGTCCTTCGGCATCATTCTGCCGGCGCGAGACAAGACTGGATCTTAATGCTAAAAATGAAGTGAACGAGAAACTACGAATACAACGTTTGGGTGCAACTTTCTAGTGCTGGTCGCGCCTACGAGTTCGAGAGCAACAGAAGAGGCGGAGACCAGCTCGCTGGGACAATTGCGTTTCAGAGTGCTTACGCCGCATTCTAAAGGAAGGCGAAGAGGGCCAAAGATCTGGAACCCCTGCGAGTTTTCTGTCTCGGAACTGCAGGTACCATGAAGCAGGCCAATCCAAGGCGTGCTCTCAAGTCACCGACTCTTGGTGTCTCTGTGGTGCAAACGCAGTGATTGGACGAAAATTTTCTCCCCTCTTCGGCATGTGGGGGCAGGAATCCTAGCCCCTGCGTCTAGTGAAGGAAACCAAAGAGACGTGCTCATTGCGTCTCTCCATTCACTGCTTGCTGTTCCCCTTATCTCAGCATCGCGTCTTTTGGGGTTCCTGCCCAAGATGCAAAAACTGGCTATTCTTACCAGTAGCGGGTTAGTAGCCACTAGTTGGAGTCTGAGAAATCCATGCGCATGAAGTATGCAAATCCAACTATTGGTTAGCTGTTGCCCATCTTTAAGGGGTTTATCGCTTCGGATTAGGGCGCTGACAGAGCTTATGAGGTCGTTGTGTTCTTCAAATCATGAGATTCTACCACCACCTTTTCTTCCTTCTCTTGTTTTGATTCGATTCTGCACACGTCAGTTCCAGTGCGGCGGTACTCGAACGTCAACGTTGTAGATAGAACGTGGCTCAGGACACGACAATACCTCTGTCTCTCTTTTATTGTGCTTGTTAAGCCTTCCGGACATCTTTCTTTTCCAAAAAAAATATAGACATTCTTTTTTTTCTTTCTTGTCCTCTCATCGAGAGTTGACCTCAAGATCGCATTCTTTTTTTTTCTTTCTCACACGACACTACAACTAGATTCAATTACTTCGATCATAAGATATTTCGAACTTCAATTCTTCAATTCATTCGTATTATAGATTCTTTAAGCATCCGACTACTCTTGAAGAGGGTTGAAAAAGGAAAAGATTTGCAGGGCATCTTTCTCGACTATCCTTGAACTGGATCAAATTGCATCGAACATCAAATTATCCCTGGTAGACACCGACAATCCCTTTTCTCTCGGAATTTTGTGATCCCTTGGTGTATATCCGCTGCTGGTTTAATAAAATTTCGCTACCCGGCCACCGTTTTTGATACGGATTCATGCAGGCAAGTTTGCGCCTGCAGTGTCTATATAAACATCTTTTCGAGGTGAGTTACCGTCTAGATATCTTACATTCCTGCAGGCTACTTCAATCCAACCCAATGTTTCCTAACATGACAGAAAGCATTCCGGGCTATTTATCCCCAGGTGGCATATTTTCCCCTTGTAATATCAGGCCGAACAAGCTAATATATATCTGAATCGGCAGCCAATTTATCCTGTCAACGATTCGTCGGCATTTGCGGGTGATCAATTCCCATAAAACGGCCCCGCTGCAATATATCTCGCTGGCAAGGGGCATCTGGGTAGGACTCGCCGCACAAACTTGGTGTTGTTCGGCTCCCTGGTGTTCTATTCCTGCTAGGCGACATCTCTCAGCAGGCTGGTCACGCCTCCCATCCCCACGCTTGGACACTGCCTACCTGCCTGCCTGCCTGCGCGTGCATACGCTCTGGTTGGCGCAATTCCGTTCTACCTGTCGGTCTCTCGACTGTGGTCCCGGCTGTCCTGCAGCTTTACGTCTTTGGACAAACCTTGCTACTCCACCGTCCTCGTCAACATTTCGTTTCTTTCTTTCTTGACATTTAAATTACATTTTCTTTTTCTTCTATTGTTTCTCGCATTTTATTATTATTATTATTATTATTATTTAACATACAAGGAGGCAGAGCTTCCGGACTATTCCTTTTTTCGTGCCTTTCAATCTCGTCGGCGGGAAGGCTACTCAACACCATCTAGCCTGTAACCTCGCATACCGCGTTAGTCCTAACCCCGTCTGATATTGAGACATTCTGGGGCCCAAACACCTACGTCGACTTCCCGAACACCACTTCGCCCTGGACATCAGGTCATTCTAGTCTTATCATCAGGTTGCTAGATCAAGACGACAGGCCCTTGTTTCCTAAGGGCATTTTACCATCCTTTTGATGTCACTTTTGTGAAAAAAGTCGCCCACCGTTTCGTTTTCCTTTTATATTTTAGCTGTGCTGCTGCATAGTATTTACCCCATTTCATTTCTCCACATCCTTTCTCCGATTTTTTCAACTTGCCATATATCCCCTGGAGCATCTAGTCTCTACTGCCTTCTTTTTTTTCTATCTTCCCCCGTCATTCAAATTTCTCTGTGAAGAAACTATATAGTCTTTTTCAACACATTTCTCAGAACTGATATACAATTTTGAGAAAGTCCTCCCTCGCAGGACTTTTCTCAATACATCTGATACAATGTTCATTCCTCGGAGTGAAAGCAACATAAAATGGGACGCCGAAAACCCCAACGACACCCCAGATGATATCAACTATTATACATGGGGTCTTAACGGTGTTAATCAGTGGTGGAATACTGAGTTCAGGTTCGTAGTTCTCTCCTTTATAGATAGATGCATATTTAGCTAACTTCCCTTTAGTAAAGGACTATTCACAACATCATGCATCTTGGTGCTATTCTTCTTCTCTATCCGAATAGTGTTAGATGCTAGAAGATACCTAAGATTGCTTGTCTTGATGTCTACGGACAATTCACAAAGGAGCCAGAGATATTGGTCAAAGCCTGGAAACTTGACCTGGAAACTCAAGAAATATCTCTGGTACGCCCCAATCTGGAAACATAGGCACAACACAGAAATCCAACTTAGCAAGGCCATCACTATTGGAACTCTGCCGACAAGATTACACGCCGTAATTTTGACAATCTATGTGGTTTCAAATATTATCTATTGTACGCTTTTGCTCAACTATAACAACCCAAAGCCACAGCTTGTTGCTGAATTCCGTGGACGGACTGGTACCCTGGCTGTTGTGAATATGGTTCCACTCTTCCTGCTCGCTGGAAGAAACAACATTCTCATCCCACTTCTTAATATCTCATTCGACACATATAACATTATCCACAGATGTCTTGGTAGACTTGCAATTCTCGAATCTATTGCTCACACAACAGCTTGGCTCATCAATAAGGTCGATGCCGAAGGCTTCCCAGGCGTAAAGGAAACCATGATGCATAGCGAATTCATTCTCTATGGTTTTATTGTAAGTTCATAAAATCTCTTAGCTTCGTATGCATCAAACTAACAAGATGATTTTAGGCTGTCGCCGCCTTTGCTTTGATTTTGGTAATCACGCCATCACCAATCCGACATGCCTTTTATGAGACATTCCTTGTCTTCCATATTGGCCTAGCAATTCTGATTCTATATGCTGTTTGGATGCATCTGAAAATCGACAACCTGCCACAACTTCCTTATATCATGTTGGCAATCGGATTCTGGGTATTCGACCGAACTGTTAGATTCATTCGAGTTTTCTATCGCAACATCACCACCAAGAGTATCACCAGAGTCAAAATTGAGGCACTCGACGGTGACGCCTCCAGAGTTACTTTCGAACTAGCCCGACCGTGGAAATTCAAACCAGGACAACATGTGTACATTTACCTTCCGACAATCGCCTACTGGCAATCACACCCATTCTCACTAGCATGGAGCTCGGAAGTATTAAAACAGGAAATCCAGAGTAAGCTACAAGATGAAGGATACGGATTAGAGAACGTACCGATCGACGAAAAGAAGATGACTGTTGTTGGACCATCGGCGACTCAGATGTCTCTCCTGATCGCCAAGAGGGAAGGAATGACGAAACACCTTTGGGAAAAGGCCAACAAAGCCCCGAACAGAACAATATTCTTAAGAGGTTTCGTGGAAGGACCATATGGAGGCATGCATCAGTTGGAATCTTACGGCACCGCTTTGCTCTTCGCTGGCGGAATCGGCATTACCCATCAACTCGGTTACGTGCGACAACTCGTCGAAAAATATTCGATTGGAGCTTGTGCAACACGAAAAGTCACCCTTGTCTGGGTGGTCAGGACTGCCGATCAGGTTAAATGGATCGAACCATACATGCGTGAGATTCTGTCGATGGACAAGCGACGAGACATTTTGAAGGTTTTGGTTTACATTACACGGCCCAAGGCAGATATTACGCAGGTCTCGCCTACCGGCTCTGTGGAATTAAGACCAGGCCGACCGAACTTTGACCAGATCATGGACACCGAGATTCAAGACAGCGTTGGCACCATTGCAGCAACCGTCTGCGGACCAGGTGCCTTCCAGGATTCAGTACGTGCGGCAGTTCGAAAACAGTTGCACCGGGTTGAGATGGACTTCTTGGAAGAATCTTTTACCTGGTAATAGCAAAGACCGTTCGATACCAAATCATCCGATATAATACATCGATACCCCTTGCATTCGGACATTTTTGATCGAGTCTTTGTTTCACCGGTTCTAATGTCTATTTTCCCCCCATGGAGTTCATTTAGCGATTTTGTTTTGTTTTGGCATAGCAATCTAGCGACGAATTTTCTAACATGTAGTACCCTCCACTAATCCTTTTTTCTGTATAATATTTCTATTTTACTTTTGGCGTTCGGCCCTAATTTTTCCTTCGTCTTCTATATACCCAATCACTCATTGTAGATTAAATTAGCATGATAACCTTCCTTAGGGTGGCTTGGAGTTTGAATAACAAAAATATTTCGAATCGGTATCAAAACCAACTCCTTATTGTATCGTAAAACGCTAGCTTCGAAGGCGCAGCGCAGCGCCAATTGTTGAAAAGTATGAAACGAAACATGTTAAACACAACACAACACAACGAACCAAAGGCGTGTAGATGTCGACAACAAGTTCTCGCAAAATATGCATGCATGCATCCTCGCATGCATGGCAAATATATTATCTGTACACCATATTCGAATATTCGTGCCGTTCAGCTGCCTTCTCAGCTCACTATGCTCTCATAGTCACGTCGTCCCACTTCGAAATGGCGAATTTTTGAAGATCCCGGAGTTCCAAGGTGGGGTTCGTATCTCAGCTTCACGTGTAGACGTAGCTGTAACCGAATGGCGCTCCAGCTTGCATGGGTCTCTCAACGGGTACGGATCGAGCTCAACGTCTTAAATCTCCTGTAAGTTCAAAATAAAATGTGGCAAGTTTATCCATTTTATTTTTGAAAAGGGGAGGGAATCCTCTCTCTCTCTCGGGTGAACTCGTTCCATAGTCTTTCCGTGAGAACGGACACTAGGAAGAAAGGGCTGAAGCAAATTGTAGTATATACCAGCTCGTGACCTTGTTTATACGTATCGGTTTCTGCCCTTTAGTCCGATCCCCGATGTACCCTCGGGGTACTCTGTGGGTGGGTATTACACGCCCGGTGGGTCATGGGAAACGAAAAAAAAAAAAAAAAAAAAAAAAAAAATAGAACGCCACCCGGGAGCAGCGCCAGACCTTATTCTAACGTAACGAGATGGATTTTTAAAACCATCTCACCGAGGGATGGCGTCGTCATTGGTCCGCCTTTTCGCGATTCGCAGCCTTTGTTCCGCCTAACGGATTGATGCAGATTTCATCCGGTGATGGGTTTGAGATATCGGAGTTCGCCTTGAAGTTATTCAGAACGCCATTTTTCAGAGCTCTCAAAGCTCACTTTGTCGTGAACTCACGACAAACAATAAACGCGACCTAGGCCTCTGAAAATCCCAAGATCGCTAAGCTTTGCATGTCTTACGTCTGTAATACTGAGTGTTTCCGGCTTAGCACTGCGGTAGAGCTCATCTTACACTATTACGGAAAAGCAAGATCAATTCGTAGACGGACGGATTGTCTATTTACGTACTTATGATGATATTAAGGGGTAACGATGTTAACATGTTGAGAATTTCGTATATTTTTGGAGTCATATAGCGTAAAGGAGAATTTGGTGCCAAGTCCCTGGATCTAAGATCTTCACAGTAAAAACTTGGATTTGGTACCCGGAAAGCTATAGATAGGGAAAACTCCGGAAAAAGAATTCCAGCGACGTTACATAATCAAATGCGGCGATATATATATGAGGCTCGTTAGGACGACGGTCCGCGGATCCGTAGCCCGCTTGCTCCGACGGATAGCCTCATCCTGCGGTTTGGCGAGACCTTCGAACCGTACCAAATTAAATTGCAACCTCAGCAACGCAAAAAGCAAGCCACTAATATATATACGCACCGCCTTCTTGCAGATGATCAGTGCTTCTGCAAACCGGGTTATGGATCAAGGCAGATGCTCAAAAGATATCATGATTTTCCCCGGTGGTTACACGCAACCGGGCATTTAATGGGGTCTTGGCAGTGGATACATATCTCCCACATATATATGGTCACCGGTTGATCCATGCGCATGCTTCCCCCAAGAAATCCGATTTTCAAAAAAAGAATTATCGCGTGAGATTGTAGTATAATATGTCATTCTTGGCCTTGCAAATATTCCCAGTTTCTTCCACACATTTCCTCGGGATTAGAATATATTTGACGTCTACTGGTTACTTTTAGTATGCATCTCCACCTAATTCTGGACCAAATGCACATTGTTTGCAGGATTCAGAGATAATTGCGTACAGCTGATCAGAGATAATCAATCAATTATAGACCCCACGGACCTTTCACAAAGCACTTCTTATGCGACTTTGCTTATTTTATAAGTAAACATATGACACCACTCTTGCAGATGGAGGATTTTATCACCGGCTTTCGCCCTGGCATGCATTTCTTTGCATCCCTCCGCGTAGATCATATGAATCTCTGGAGCTGACGCACCAAAAACAAGTTCGTTATCATACTATGTACTCCTTCGCTTTTCCTAGAGGGACTGCGTGCGCTCAACCCTCTGGATCGGAACCCAACAAGGGCCTACTTTGTGCGGATGCCATGCTTGCCATGCCATATATCAATAATATTTACTTATTTCGCTGCAGATTCGCGTCAAACCCGGTCGAAAGATATAGCTAAATATAAAAAGAGTAGCCGTGCTATCTAGACTATAGGTCTGATACCGGTATACCCAATAACAAGTGATTTAAAGCACCACTATCATGCTATCTGCTTTCATTGCATTATAACACTCTCGGTTGTTATGACTGTCATACTTCGTAGCATTACGACCTAAAGTACTTTTGCTGAATAATGAATCGTGTACCGAGACTAGATCGACGATATCCGTCAAAAGTAATTATAATTACACCGACCTTAGATCTGACAAATGGTTGCTGCTAATTTGTCACCGCTCTTGTTGATCAGGAAGGAAAAATAATCACTGATGGTGGCTTGCGAGACAACACTGATGGTATGGATCCGTCTAGGGTGAATTACGCGCGCGTGTGATTTGCATAAGTAGGAATCGCTTGTTGCTTATATATATCGACTGTCGGAAGATATTCTTGAGAATAGGATAAAAATAAAACTCACCATTGTATTTAGTCACATATTAGTACTTAGTACTTGATCTTGTATTGCTGTTTCTTCCGTTGACCTTTTGATACCTACTTCTTAGAATTATGCAAGTGAGAGCTAGTTTATACACGGTTTGGTTACGAGACTGAGTTCATAGCTAGTATCAATCATTCAAACCCTGTTTGTGTTGGCGCCTTTTGGACATATCGGCCGAATTCGGCAGAAT
Source organism: Arthrobotrys entomopaga (assembly GCA_012184315.1). Taxonomy (NCBI): domain Eukaryota; kingdom Fungi; phylum Ascomycota; class Orbiliomycetes; order Orbiliales; family Orbiliaceae; genus Arthrobotrys; species Arthrobotrys entomopaga. The sequence continues at coordinate 641,086 of LDDX01000176.1, read as the reverse complement.
TCTCGCGTGATGCCAAGAACCAAGATTAGCTTTTAATTCTTGTGTAACATGTGTCGCGAAACATATATGGAACACCAACATCATACGCGTATACGCTCTTTACTTGGTACCAACATCATACACTCGCGGCACTGGAGTTTCTCGCATTTTGAAATTTCATTCCTTTTTATTCCCGTCGTCCGTTGTACCAATCGCCGTCTCCTATGATGGAACCGAATATCAAAACACCATATTATGCATCTGATATTCCAGCTCCTCTTCCAACCATCGACGAGATAGAGAATGGAGAAATTATAGTTGACCATAATGGCTGGAAAGTCTCTCGCGTTGGCCAATTCATCATCAAGTATGGAGATTCTAGGGTGCTGAATCTAATCGAAGGGGGAAATATGCTCTTCGTTCAACAGGCTACGAAGTCGGAGGTGAAAGTGCCAAAAGTCTATGCACTGTTTACTATGACGCACAACTCACTCCCTCACAATTTCATCGTGATGGAGTATCTAGAAGGCAACACTCTCCAAACTATGTGGCCTTCTCTCTCGAAAATAGAAAAAGAGAATATAACGTCGAAACTTAAGATATATTTTGATCTCCTGGGCAAGATACCACCACCTGGGTATTATGGCAGCATTGGAAGAAGGCCACTACGACATGGGATGTTTTGGACTCGAGAAAAGACTCCTTCAATTAATGGACCATTTGAATCAGAAGAGGATTTCAACGAGGCCATGGTCCTTAAATATATCCACGATTTCAAGTCTCGCGCCGGGTTCAAACCAGACTTTTATCGGCGAGCGCTTGGTAATGTTTTCAAAAGCCATCCGCCCTGTTTTACCCACGCAGATTTTCAGCCCAAGAACGTTATTGTGAAGAAGAAACCCGGGGTTGAAGGAGGAGATGATATGGAAGTCACATTGATTGATTGGGAGTGCTCAGGGTGGCTTCCCAGCTATTGGGAGTATTCTTCGACGATGCTTGCGCACAACTTCGAAGATGACTGGGGAGCCTGGGTTCCAAAAATTCTGAAAACTTTCGATTCCGAATTCCCATGGTTCCAAATGTTATTTTTGGAGCTTTGGTCGTGATAATGCTTTCTGTACTTTTAGTCAAACTCGGGACGGCCGCCAATTTTTAGCGCCACCACGATACCAAAAGCTTGCTTTCAAGGGTCTCGATCTTGCGCAGTTTTAATTGCAGGGTCGTTGAAACTCCCGCAGAGAAAACAACACTTTCTTCAGCTACCTTGGGCACCTCAGTTTCTCAATCCTCTCCGAAAGCCTTTCGAAGACGAGTTCGAGATACGCATATACGCACTCAAGTTCATAGCATACTCTTACAAACATCTGACACACACCAGTGGGCCAACGGCGAAGACGATATTTCGTCATGTCTTGGCCTGTTTATCTGATTGTTTCCGTCGGCGGTGGACGTCAAGATCACCACGCAATTTTCATCGAAACCCAAGAGGGAGGCCCCAAAACCGGACATCTCTACCAGGTAACCGGTAGCATGCAAAACGGTATGACGTTTGAACACCGTGCGGAAGAGGAACCGGAGAACTCTATTAATTTTATTTTTATATCGAAGACACATCTTGGAAATGTTGGACGTGAGGATTATGGGAAAGTGATGGAGATTTGTGAGGCGGTTCCAGCGCCAAAGAAGCAGTTTCAGGGACCGAAGAGGTTGTATCCGAGGGAACCGTTGAGGGCGTGCCAGGAATGGGCGGCGGAGGTTGTGAAGATTTTGAGGGATGAGCGAGTGGTTCAGTTGTGAATGCCGATGGTTCGGTTTCTACAAAAGTAGTTTTGTGGTTAGTCAATTAGGGATCTGGTGAATCAATCAATTTAGCTAATTAGGTTTCCGCAGATAAGAAATCGACATATATTTGGCGCTTATCCACAAGATAGCCTACGAAATTGGACCCTAGCTTGCGAAGATTAATTAATGATTGGTTTCTCGGAGGAATGACAATAGTCCCTTTTTAGTTTATTAGATTATCGTAATCTATCGGATTATTTGTTATACATTGTTATAATATAATATACATATTATTCGCTAATTCTTAAAAAAATCAGGAACCTTAACATGCAACAAATGCCCCCTTCTCTTCCTCATAAACCAAGAATAACAACATGCTGAACTGAACACCGCCATACAGCTAGTAGCAGCCAGTGCATGGAAATCTTTCGGTGAGCTGATGATAGCTGTCAAAGTCCACTGTATTAGTGAAGCCGTCGATGTGAATGATTGCTCTATACCAGTAAATTCTCCACGCAGGGACGGTGGTGGGAGCGTCTGCTGGAGTTGAGAATATGCAAGGTCAAAGGTCCATAACCCAATACGAGAGAACGCGACCCCCATTAGGAGCGGAAGTGAAAAGAGAGGGAACGGTAGACCGAGGATATTTGGAGTTTCATGTGATGTGAGGCCGATGACACCGTAAGAGGCTGGGATCTACCGAATGAATGGTTTTGGGTTAGATACTAAATGATAGTGTCCTGGGGTTGCAAAAGTATGCTTACCAGCATTACGTTCATCCACCAAAGTGCCCACAAACCAACTCTTTCTACCTCTGCATTATCTCTATTCGTTTGTATTGGCTGTGAGTCTTCCATAAAACCCACATCCTCCTCGTTGATAGGCGCCCAGAGCCTCTGAGCATGATCACCCCTCTGAAGCCTCTGGACAGCCCATGGCATAATAGCTGTAGCGCTAACTTCTAGAAGGCTGCTACACAGCCGTGAAATCGTGACAACGGGAAGGGAGAACCCGCTGTTTAGTAAGAATGTGATCATGGGTGATGAGAACGTGAGCACCGAAAGGTATAGCAGAGCAATCGAAACCGTCGCTAGTATATCGTAATTAGCAGCCTTTTCGAATTTTGAGAAAGTTAACGCAGGAGGGGGGACCTACGTAAAATGACATCGCTTCTGCAAAATCTGACTAGTCCAGTGACTTTTTGCCTTAGGTAATTGTTGAAGGTAGGTGCTACTTCAGTCTCGTCTCCACCAAGGTTGAAGTCTTGTTCAATAATCTTTGGGGTTTGAAGTAGCTCACTCTGGTCCCAAACCCTTTGAGCTAATGTCCATTCTACCCATGGACTTATCAGAGAAATTATGGCAACGACTATCACACTCCAGAAGACACTATGCTCTGCCGTGGCTTTGATTGCAGTGAAAATGGTTGGCAATAGAGTCACGAAACCCGGAGCTAAGACCTTGCATATCAAGTCTATTCTTCTCATAGTCGCATTTAGAACAGTAAGTGAAGACTCCCCAAACTCGGGCGCGAGAGTAGGAACCTGTTCCGGAAATAAATTAGCTTGATTCGCAAGGTGTATCCTGAGTAGGGACACGACAGTGTGGAAAAGAAATTTCTTACCCAATCCCTCTCCATCACCACAACGTTACCGCCCGCAGCGAGCCGTTCGATGCAGCTCAGACCCACTATCAAAGAGAATATACACCATTTCAAGGTCGTTGCCGTATCATGTCCGAATAACCTAAGCAGAAGCATCCAACAGGTACATGCTGCCAAAACCGCAAATCTTTGGAATAATATCGTTGTTTTCAGCGATCGAAGCCGAGATGGGCTACGGTCTGCCCATGATCCGACCAGGGGCGAGAAAAGTAGAGAGGCAATACATTGTCCGATACCACTATAGACGGCACAGTAAGCGTTAGTATTTTTTGGACCCACACTCCGTGCAGCTCCCTCATTACTGCACACTCTAAAAACCAAATCGAAAAAACCCAAGCTCCGAGGCTTTCGCTCGGAAGGCCTCAAAGACTAACCTAATTGATGCCGGCAAAAGAGTATTTGGGAACGCTTGGACGGTAAATACGACCTGACGTCAGAGGCACATTCAATCAGTACAGAAAGACCTCTAAGCGCCCAAATTGGTACTAAATCCAATTGGTAAAGAAATCGCCCTGGGGTTCTTAGAAACTTACCGCCGCAAATTCGTAAGTTCTCGAATTCCACGCGGACAGGAAATGCGACACGTATAATCCCCTCAGGGACAGGGTTTTGATTGGTGTCCGAGCTCGAGCCCCTTGAAAATCGCTTGGTTCTGTGGCACTTGTATCGTGAAAATCCGTTGATATTAATGGTTGGCTATCCTCGGAAGTTCCTAGCTCTATTCTTGAGTACAATTCTTCTCCTCCTTCGCTTCCATCCCGCATTTCAGCCAAGACATCTTCAAACGCCATGGGGCTCCGCGAGCGTGATGGCCACTAGCACTTGGTAAACTGATGTTGAGGACTTTATGAGACAGCGCCCAAGCTAAAAAAGCTTGGTGCAGCGAGCAAGGCTCGTGTAGTCGACCACGGTCAAAGCACCTGCTTAAGCGCTTTCGTCTTTTGAGCAGAGCTGCAGAGTGTTTCTATATTTGGACGACAGACAAGGGTCTGCGAAGAACGTGGGCGGCAACACAAAATAATAGCAAGTTGACGTGAATCCGTGGAAGTTTTCAGAATTGTCGCTCCATTTTTCGATGCTAAGTTGATTGTAACTAATTTTTACATTTTGCAAAAGACGAGCAGAAAAGAGAAGAAGAATAGAAAGAGAATGCCCGAGCCTAATATTAAGCTCGAGCTTGAAAGGAAGATTAGCAGATTCCTTCCGCGAGATAATTGGACATGGGATCCTAGCCCAAAAAGGAAGTTCACAACAACCACAAGCAACATAAGAAAACATGATAGAAAGTAACCAACTTCCAGGGACAGAAGACAGAACCATGTCTGTGCCCCTAATTGTATCCGCATAAAAAAGAATTGCAGGTGAAATATCAAAAATCCTTGAACGCCTTAAAAACGATTAAATCTCAAAATCGCTGCCTGAACGCCGGTTTCAACGAAGGTGTTCATCTTTTTTGTCGCGAAGCCAAAACCCAAACTCCAAAATTCAAAACATAAGATTGTTGGGAGGAGATCATGTAGATGTGCGTGTGTACGTAAAGAAATATTTCGTAAAATCGTAAAAAAAATAATTATTTGAGGCGCCAAGGGTCAAGATGGGAGACTTATATCATGGACAAGTCGCTATCGTCCGTTCTCAGACCATACCAACTTGGCCGGGCCCTTTTGATACTTTCGGCGATTGATATATCGTGCATATCAATGCTTGGTATAATAGGTCTCTCGTCAGATTGCCCTCGGTTGTGGTTGCTTAGACGAAATGACACGCCCTTTTTCTTGGAAAATCTATCGGGCACTTGAAGCGTGTTGGTACTAGATGTTCGTTTGCGTATAATTGCCTGTCTTCGCATTCTGGCATCTTCTAATGCTTGTCTTTCCATTTCATTTCTCCATTCGACAGGGTACGATCCATCGTTGATCCCATCTGCGTCAATGCGATCTTGTGGATCAACCGTAAAAGGCAGCTTCGGTGTCTTGGGTGTGGCCAATGGGTTGTTATCGATTCGGAACGTGACAGGGGATAGAGGAGGCGACTCGTCGCCTGGTCTAGTAACAATTTCCAAACCCGGAGATGACAAAGTCCGCCTGGGCGTACCATCACCAGGGTTTCGAGGCCGACTACCGTTTCTCGAGAGGAAACTTCTCATAAACGGACTGCTGTCTTTGAACTCGCCAAAAAATGGCGTGAGCGGCGGGTTAGGGATCGAATCCTGAGAGAATCGCGTGCTGTTTGTACGTCCCGTTCGGACTGAACTCCGATTATTGTGTGTGTATAGGTTCGGGGTCGTCGTTTTCGAAGATTCTTCTTCGCTCTCATCGCCACTATCAAAGACAGATGCTTCATAGTAGTCGGTGGCGATGTCATCTTCACGTGCCGGAGGGATCGAATTTGATCTTAAGTCTCTACGGAGTACAGGACTTTGTAAATTGCTTTGGGCAGACTTTAATCTTATCTGTTGTACTTGGCTTGCGAAACTGACGATGCGAGAATGAGGGTGTGTTTGCATAGATACGCGCTCGACATCTACTGGGATCCAATTATGTTTAGGAGAGGAAATATTGGGAGTCTTGAGTTGATGAGGCGACATAGGAGAGTTTAAGGGTACAACTCCATGATGTGCAGGGACTCCGTTCCATGATAACGAGCGGACAGATGTCTGACTCGCAGGTGTAGGGGTTGTGGGATCTGAGAATCTATATCTCTCTCTTGGTCGGGTGTCCTCAGCCGAGAAATACTCGCTAGGTGTCTGCTCGCCTGATATCGAGAACTTGGTCTCAGCTAGTGTAGGCTGAAAACGTGGAGATAAGGGACCGTCCGGAAATTGTGTCTTTGATGGAGTGGGTGGCACGTAAATGCTAGTCTGTAAACCTGCGACTGTAGTGCTAGCGATCGAGTTCCCTGCAGGCTGAGAGCTTCCTGGGATATTGAGCTTTGGTGGATTGGGTCTTCTCCTCGTGTCGATTTTCAATGATGGGATAGGGGGCTTTGGTGCATTGATCACTGGTGAGCTTTTGATCTTAATAGGCGGTCGTTCTGGTGCCAAGTCGATACTGTTTTTCTGAGACCCAGCGAGAGAGCTTGGAGTGGATATATTATATGTCCGGATGAAAGCAGATTTTGGTTCCGGGAGATTTGGGAATTGTGGATCTGGAGAGCATTGAATGAGCTTTGGGTGGCCGATCCTGTTAATGTCGATTCCAGGTGTAGGTCTTGTCATTGAAAGTCTCTTGACATATGTCTGCAGAAGACTTTCACGCTTTTTTGGTTTTTCCGACCCTGACTCCAGATCTCCTTTCGCCGCATTCCCATGCCAATGTAACGTGTCTTTGATGTTGGGGTTATTGTTGTTAACGTTTAATAGTTTTCGAGCTCTTCGAAATCGAACGCAATGTACGGTTAGCGCTATTATTGTAAAGAATAAAATCGCGCCAAGAACTACGGCAGCGATTGAACTGATGTCGAAGATTAATCCAGTTCGTTGCGGACCTGATGTATTAGATGATTCTGCTACGGAGGTCGCAGTCATCAACGGAGCCGCTGGTGGAGTAACTCCTGTAGTAGCTGTCGGTATGGGCGACATCTTGAAAGTGCCTTTATCGAGATGGAAAGGATCAGATGAGGCTTTGGCTTGTAAGGATTACTCTGCGAGACCTAGAGCCCGGTTCGAAGAAGAGAGTAAAAAATGGGGCAAATATTATGATATTGCGATATCTGTATACTGATCCGGAATTCTGGTCTTTCTGCTTCGCGGTATTAGGTCAGCTAATTTGATCTTATACTTGTCTATAAACGTCTAGTCTTGATCTTGCAGACGAAACGAAAATGGAAAAAAAATAAAATAAAATAAAAATTAAAGCAATATTTACAGTATAGGAAGGACTTGTTTGCGGAATTGTTTTTATTGACGGGAAGAACAAATATGACCGCTAGGATATAGGCAGACACCCCAAAGGATTTAACTCTAGAACGTGATCTGGAACAATCATCTTGATCATTTAAATCTTAAATTTGTTGCGGCACAGATGTTTGTTGGTGATAAAATGGTATCCTTTGCGGGGTGTGTGATGATACTTGCAACTTACGTTGATGGAACTGACTAATTGTCAAAGTCTGGAAGCAGAAACCTTCTAACTGGACTAGGATTGAAACATCAACGTGTTGACGTTGAGTAATTAATTTTAATGCTTCGAGAGGAAGAATATCAACAGTCTTTCAATAAAGAAACCCGTAGATATCTTGTTGTTGGAACGGGTACTTTTTGCGGTGAGGCTCAATAATATCTTTAAATTGGTTGACTTATGTTGAGTCCTTGAAGCGAGGTCGACCTGCAGAACTAGAAACGGTACCACAACCGCATCGGCGGGAACTGAATCCATCTTTTAAAGCCCGAGTTTTCAAAGGTTGCCCTCAGATTTCCAACACGATCTAGTTTCATGCTTCAGCAAAAACCTCGAAATAGAGGCGTGACCACACCAGCTGAAAGTGCGGCTCCATCAAGAGCTGCCGAAATAGAAGATTGTGCAGCTTGGGACGGGACGCCTGGGCGCTTAAGCATTGATTGGGTCGTCCGGTCTCGAGTCCCCACCCCGCCAGCCAACAGCCGTCGTTGACACACCCGGCCAGGGCACTTCGAGGCCCGCCTGCATTAGAGCGAGGCGCTAGTGAGCGCTGTTCCTTTCACAACACCCATAACGACGGGTCCAATGCTGAACCGAATTCAGTGCCCAACTGCAGCTGTTGAGTGCCCGAGACTAGTTGAGTGGGTGTTTTATCATCTCATTTCTCTTTCCTCCCGTTTTTGCTTGACGGCTGCAAAAGAGAAGAGTCACGCGCCCGGGGCGTTATCTGACAATTCAATGCTTTGATGCTATTACCTCCCATGGCAGTTAGTCTGTTCAGGTCTGGACTTCTGCAGCTAAGTACTTAGTTATATCCTGGTAACTAACCTTGCCAAATGCGAGCCTTTGAGGGGAATATGCGAGGTTCAGAGGCAACACATGAAAACAACCAATTTCCAACAGGAACTGAGGGGTTCTGTGTTGGTACTATCTTTGACGTATCGAACAATAGCCCCTGGCGCACGCTGCGACAGTGCATGCTTGAGCTTGTTTTGTTAAAAATCTGCAAATAAATATATCGCGAGTATGTTATGGTTCTGGTTATTTGATTAAGCGGTTTAGTATGGCCTCGTACTCAGGTTTAGTATCATATATCACATGTGCACTCGAGGCTACCTGCGCACGCACTGCACTTAATCTTGTATTGACGCTCCAGCAGCGAGGCCACTGCACTGTAACGTTAGATCGAAACTTTTAGCTAGCTGGCTTCTGATTACGAAAAGCCGGTTCGTGACCATCTCGGATAGAAATGTGGCTAATGTTCGGTTCAAGCACGCTCATATTATATTCTTTCGAGGGAATAGCGATCTCTCGGTTTAATATTCCCCTTGTTTTTGAGACGTTATAGCATCCGAATGGGGCGACGAGACTAATCCAAATGTACTTCGGAGGACAGATTGGTAAATAAAGCTAGTTTTCAAATTAATGCGATATATATCTTCTATCTTTGAATGTTTCAATTCAAAGTGCGCTGTCAAATGATATTCTAACTTAAAGCACTACAGTACATGAAATATCGAGATGTATTATCATCAATCATTGGAAAAGTACAAAAATGGACTACCAGAAGGAACAAATATGAACGAAAAAGAAAAATGCAAAATAAGATATATAACATCGATAATTATTATATAATAAATAATTTATAATTAAATTGAACCGAATCCAATCAATCAACCGTGATATACACACTGAAACAGTATTGTATTTATTAATTGATAATAATGCAAATTCAAAAAAACAATATATTTACACTTTTTTTACACTATTCATGGTATATTTACACTTTTCCTTATAGTGCAACGTAAAGCCAAACGTACGAATAACTACTACTTATCTAGATACCTTACGATATTAACTGATTTTCTCTCCACTTTTCATGAGATATTTGAAATACAATCTAATCGACATGAGCTCAAACACCACGAGACCAGTGCGAAACCCGAGTTTGGCAACGTTGCGAGACCACCCGAGACCGGAGTTCACCTTTAAAGTGGAGATGGGGTTTACTGCTCGGCCACGCTTAAATGGAGTCGAAAGATCGCGTCACTTGCTCCCACGATCCGGATATAACAGGTCTGACCTAAAATGGCGGCTTGTGGCCGAGATCATGAGGAATGCGATATATTCGGAATCACGAGGATTGGTAGCTAGAGTCACAGAACCAGACGACACCGATCGTGAAATGTGGAATATAGTGACAGATGGGTCAATCGTAGCTGACCCAGGCTTCTGTAAGACTCCAAATTCTTTACTGATGATTGCGGGATGCTAACTTCAGTGTATCATACAGTTAAGTTTGAATTGGTTACAAAGGTCTACAAAGAAAATTGCGAGAATTGGCCAAAAGATATCCAATGGGTTTGGAAACGTATCCTCGAATACTTTGAGGTGCGAGTCAATAAAAGCTGCGGAACCTACGTACACTTCGCCGCGGGCGACCCAGCGGACTGGTCTCTCACCCAATTGCGAAATATCCCCAAAGCTATCATTATATTCGATCCATTGATTGATAGTATTCTGGAGGAGGAGCGAAGAAAATCTCGTTGGACAAAATGTGTCATTAATTCATATTAGGTCAGACAACGTCTTGGCCGCCTCGAGAAAGTTTCGGACTACTACACCGCGATATTTCGTGATATCGATCAACTTAGAAACGTTGTCGATTTTGCGGAGATAATGGAACCGGTACCCGGCTCTAGACATGCAAGTTGGAACATGCAAAATCTGGCAAAAGACTGCGCGACTATCGAGTTTCGCCGACCACCTGGCTGTTCAAACTCCAATTTCGTTATCAGATGGATCAAATTTATTTTAGCGTTCAAATGCGCTACTCCAGACCCTGAAATCTTTAACAATCTTCTTACAAAATGTAAACGTGGTCGAGTTGTAGATTTGGATGCGTTGAGAAGATTTATTACCAATCGTCACTCTCCTCTTGACCGACCCATACGAAAATATATGCACCATCAAGACCCTCTGGGCTTGCAAACTCCGGATCGGAAATCATTATCAGTGCAATATCCAGGACATATTCATCTCCCATATACTCTACCAACTTGTTGAAATGATCTTCACTTTGAAGTTTATAAGCGAAGCCTTCTGTTGGTGACTCCAGGACAGTTGAGACGTCTCGGAGCGTTGTGAGAGATGGTTTCCCGTCTCGTAATTCAATCACGTGTTCATCTGTTTTCGCTTTCAAGATTTTTGGAAGTTCGGATTCCGAGAGATTGAGGACTTCTTTGAGAGTAGCAGGCTGGGCTAGATCCCCAACTGCGAAGATGTAGCGCGGCGTTCGGGGTCCCTTTCTTTCTTCGATTTTACCCTCTCTTTTGGCCTGGTAATATCCTCTAAACTTTGCGGTGATCCGAGCTTCCTTGAATTCTTCCGACATCTTGACAGCAAACCAATCTTGTTCCTCTTCATGATCGTTCTCTTCGTGTGACATGTTTGCTGCGGTATATTGCAGGGACAAAGTTACAATACGTAAGTGAATATCCAGCGGATGAAGTCGATCGAGCGATTGTTGGGTTGTTGATGCTGAATTTAAGTTGCAGGAAAGCTAAGTACTAGCTAGTACTTAAGTAAATATCCTGCTTGAAAGAGACTGCGAGGGGTCACGTGAGATTACTTCCTTGTACAGTTTGTAAGACCTAATCGATCATCGCCGAGAGCTACTTATTGATCTACGCTCTCAGCCAATTTACAATACCATGGGTTGAAGATCTCGGAAGCCTTAATTATAACCTTAAGTACAACCTTATTGATAGACTGATACCGTCTGACTGTTCACAGTCAGGTTACCTTTCAGGCTCCAGCAAGTAGCCCCTAAGCTACCAAAATTCTCATCTCTAGTGTATTTGGCTACGAGACTAGATTTAACCACCAGTTTGATCATATGATTTTATATTAAAAAACACAGTACGTACATATTATATTATAGTAAATATGACAAGTATAGTAAGCTCAGCAAGCATGCATGCATGCTTGAATGTTTTGAAAGAGAAGCCATTGTCAGATAGGCTTGACTGAGAAACAGTCAGGTTTAAAGGGTCCGAATGACTCTTTTAATAGTTTATAATCCACTATGTGAGCAGATACATTCCTGAGTTGGGACAAGTATTTTCTAATATTATAATGATAATGTTATCATCATGAGGTCATATTCACTATCTGATGGCTAATGCTCATGTCGATATTGAGCTTGTGCAACTAGCTAGTCGGTGTCTAGTTTGCAAAATACTTCAGGGAAACATCGCCCTAGTTAATAAGAAGTTTGATCTGCAGAAATTTACCCATAAATAATAATGTTTTCTAATACTGGTTGCTAATGATTATAGCGATAATATTATAATCCGTAGTGAAGTCGACCTTTTTGAGAACAGAGATAATTATGTCCATACATCCTCCAACTCAAACCCAACTCGTCTGATATCTTCACTCCGATTAATTTTAAACGACCCAACCATCTGTTCAAACCTTGGTTTCAAGATCAACGGTCTTTGTCTATCGCGCTTTCCATGATTGAAAAGATCTTTAACCAAATCGATGCAAGCCTGCTCTTGAAACCTTGGCCAAGAACCACCATGAAGGACCGCCAACTCTCCAATCTGCACTGCAACAAAAAGCGCCTCATCTTCCCGGAGGTTCTTCACGACGGTTTGCAACTGATCCAAACGTCGTAAATTATCGCCCTGAATAATCTCCCCAACAAGTTTCACAACCTCTTCCGAGAAGCGCTCGCAAAGTTCTTCAATTTTATTTTCATTCCCTGGTTTGTAAACGCGAGGGAATTCGAGAAGCATGCATCGATGGAAAAAAGTATCTGGCAGAACCTGCGGTTTTCTATTCGGATTTTTCTCCCAATCCGGCGTCCTTAGGCCATCGATATTTGAAACAATGCTCTGTAGAATCGGGCGGTAATCACGGTACCACTTTTCCTGCTCGTCGTTTCGATAGTCGAGTTGATGAACGAGTGCCTGGTGCCATGTATATACGGGGGAATCAGTTGAAAGTACAGCATCGTACAATTTAAGGAATAGTTCTCCCGCCAAGCCAGGACGCTGCCATTTTTCTTCTAAATCGAAAAGTTGGCTTAGCTGGAAGCCTGTGGAGTTTGCAATGATTGATCCCTTTCCGTAGGCTTCCAGCCAGAAAAGCTCGTCCGCTTGAGCAGGCGGGCTGTCGTCTATTCGAGCTCGAACCTTTTGTATCACTTGCTTGACGGGTTCAGGCATCGTGAGGATGAATATTCCAAAATCAATGAATTCCTCGGCAATTGAAACTGGGGCGTACCCAGCTAGTCCATGAATTGCAGTCGCCCAGGTTTCAATCGACTTTGGAAGTCGCGGAATTTTTAAGTCTTTCAATGCTGCATCATCCAGTCCTTGTTTTTTGAGGAAAATTGTGAAATACCTTTCGGTTTCCACCTTTAGGCTTTCGAGAATTGGCATAACGATCTCTTCCGCGAACTGCGCCTTGCAAGGAAAGTCTCTCGTCTGAAAATCAAGTATCATTTTCAACATCGGGCAGCTCCACAAGGGGACACTGATGCCGGGTAATATCGAAGTTTCTGCAGCCCTCTGCCAGTCTTCACCCGTAAAGATCTTGCGCTCGTCAATATTACCAGCAATAGAGACAACAGATTCCCGCAAAGCAGACAACACCACATTCGAAACCTCAGGTGTACCATCCAACAACATTTCTAGAAAACTATCCGCAACTGCTCCCTTAATATCCACGTGTGTAGTTTTCTGAAACAGAGCTGAAAGGATGGAAATACTGGAGTCTAGAGGAATGTATTCCGCATTACAAAGAAGCTGTGCAAGATACTTTACCGTGGTGACTTTGACATAAGATTTCTTGGAGTTGTTATCGTTTCCCGATTCCTTGTTTTGGGCTTGCTGTTCTGATATCCTGATGACCTCGTTCGCAAACGTAGTGATGAAATCTAGGGCGTCCCAGGACGAAAGCGAGTGGAGAAACCATGGACAAGCGAGAGTTCTATGCCATGAGCTTGCGTCTGGGTTTTCTAGAATCGCACGAAGTACTATTTTAGAAGCCAATTGGGGTTGATCGCATGCCTGTAACTGACGGAGATACCAGAACCTCTTTTGAGATCTACTAATAAGCGCTGAATTGTCAATGGTTTTCAAGGCCACTTCTGCAACTCGAGCCATCAGTATTGGAGGAATGTATTTGAGGTACTCTTGCAAAAGATTTGCAGTCCAACCCCAGGTACTAGTTCTTTTCAAATCTTCCAAGAAGGATTCTTCGAGGACTACTCGAGGATATTTAACATCGCGTTCCGATGGGAATGGAAGCAGGTTTAGCCCTGGTATATGTGATTCAACATAGAGATATGCGATCAAGGTTAGGTATTTGTTTATCAAGGAACTCGGTTGCGCCTTTGTTCCGTCAGTGATAATTTCTATATCCTGGAAGCTTGATTCTGACCACGAACGTGACTTGGATTTGGGAAGCGAAATAGTAGTTGATGGTGTTTCGGAGAGAATAGTAAGTCCACGGTAATTAATAGCTGTTACTACTGAGAGCTCGAGATATGTTATATTGTCAAGTTCGAGAGGCTCAACGGTTTCGACTGTCTCTTGCTGTGCTTCGGGAAATGGGTTCCATGGTTTTGAGGTATCCGTAGGTGGTGGAACCATTCGCCATTTCGACTTGCGGGGGCACATCTTGAGCCAGTCAGAGTCCAGTTTAATTTTTGTGTCGTCTCGAGCACCAGATATCATAATGTAGGGCCATCGTGAAATATGTGTGTTCCTAGAGAAAAATTCCCCCCAATAACAAAGCGCTTGGGCTTTGTTCATCCTACCATGGACCAAAGGTCCAGTGGCATGATCCAACACCTTCTCAAGACGTTCTCTCTTCATATTGTCTTCTAATGTATCTGGCATCATTATGCTAAACGCGACAGCATAGCTATCGATGAAGCCACCGATGGCAGTTAGTAGCGATTTGTCATTGGGTTTTAATGTTAGAGCTTGCTCTGACGGAAGGAAGAGAATGTTTTTGGCTCGAGAAGCGATGTAAGGCGCAAATTCTTCCGCTTCGGGAGTATCCATGGACAATAGATACGGTGTGGCGAGGTATTGGATTGGAAGACCACGAGGGAATACACTTGGGAGGTTACTAATGGCTGGGCGAGCTTTCAGCCTGTAGGCTTGCCAAAGTTCATCCCTTGCCTTTGCAAGCTGGTCGAAGAATCGATAGGTGGACGGTTGCTCTTTAGTGAATGACAGGGTAACTGGCGACAGTTTACCCAAAAGCCCGAGAGCTGTGTTAAGTTTGAGCTTTTGGGAACCAGGTTCCAAGCCCACGTTTTCCACCTTGATGATTAGATCTACAAGATCCTTCCACAGTATATCGTAGATTTCTTCGTCTGAGATATCCAACTTTTTCAAAGCACATGAGTCAGCCATGCGCTCCCTAACCGCCACTTCGAACATTGCAAGGCACGCAGCTCGTTGGAATGACGGTTCCTTCAAAGCTAGGCACACTATCTCAAAAATACTTTCCAGTACTTTGTTTGCATCCGCAATAGCACCGCGGGCGGTCGAAGCATCAACAGCACCATTGATCGAGAGCAGCTTCGAGGTTTCCGCGAGGTAATGGCCGCCGTACAAACGGAAAAAAGCGAGCGAATCGCGAACAAAGCGGCGAGACCAACTTATTATGTCATGGAAGACAGCAAATGAGCGACTAGCGACGGCATACCTAAAAGTGATCTGGGCGCAAAAGGCTCGCTCTTCATTACTCGCACCCACAGTCGCCTTTTGTTTCCAGGAATTTATCCGCTCTATCGCCAAATCCGTGGCCTCTCTCTGGCGTTCGAGCCGTTGTAAAACTTCTATCTCCACGAGACCCAGATCCCCTGTGACTGCAAAGAGATCCGAAGTGAACATATTTTGGTGAACCGAAGAAGCATAGTCCTTCTGGGTGTTCATCTTTTTGAATACCCGATTGAAGAGATCAGAAGCATCGGTGGGAGGTAATTCCCAGAGAAAGGAATAATGTACAATGTCCTTCAACTTCTTTAGATCGTCAATGTCAAGGTCTCTGGTTTTGAGCCAGAGTTTCAAGAACCGGTAACGAAGAACCATCCTCACATGGGGAATGAGATCTAAGAATTTTGGTTCACACCGGGAGAAAAAGGCTGATAGCAAACCCTCAAAAACCTCAGGGCGACGGGACCAGAATGCAGTGATCAGGGTTAAGAGTTCTGTTGGTGTACTGTCTGATGCTCCCATCTTTTCAATCGAGCTAGGCTGGCGATCAAAGTATACTTTGCTCAAATCAACGATTTTTTGCACTTGTGGGAGTTTGACTTCCTTTTTCAAAGCCCGTCTGAAGAGCGCTGTCAACACTTTGGTGATTATTTCATCGTTAACATATTTGCCCTCGCGAACAAGTGTTCGGAGAAGCCCAAGAGCGGACTCGGTTGATGAAGAGAGCCGGGGTATATCGAGAGATGCTTTGGTGGATGGATATGTAACAAAAGGCTCTATGCGGCTAGGTGGGGCATGAGGATTTTCAGTCCATTTTCTGAGTACGAACTCGCGCATTGTGTCCAGATAGCATTGCAAGAGCCGTCGAAATAACCATTTTGGCATATCGTTCCAATCACATCCCGGGAGCTGATTCAGCACGTTGGCCACAAGCTCCTCCGTACACCCAGGCAATATGTATCGATAATACTTTGTTAACGGACGTTTGTCCGGGTTCTCATGAGAGTCTGGAAATCGGAGCAAGGATTTCAATAGTTCTGTATATGCCTTTCTCTTTTCCGCTGGATCCGTTTCTTTCGCGCTACGGCCGATATTGTGACATAGCATACTGACATGGTCAACTGAAAGACGAGCCAATATTCGAAGCATGCCAGGCGTCCCACCAATTGCTTGCCAAGAGTTCGCCCAGGCCGGGCCCGAGAAATACTTTCGTAGTTTCTGAATTGCATCCTGGCGGATTCTAACGGAGATGTTTTGCTCTAAGGCTTGCAAGAGCACTTCATCAGTTGGAGCGACGCCCATCCATATCTGGAAAATATGGGAATCAATGGCTCCAGATTCAAGAACAGAGATGATTTGTTGAGTGATTTCCGCATCCTGATGTTCTGCTCGCATCCGTTTGAGGTATTCGATGACTTCTATCTCAGTTGAGTTTCGAAGCGTTGCTAGATCGAGATGCACCATCTTGTTGGAGGACGGACGCTGAGGCCCACAGCTTGGCCAGCTTGAGATTGACGAAAAGTGACAGGATGATGCTCTCGGGCTCCGCGAGATGTCAGTATGGCGGTTGAAATGTTTAAACCTCTATTCGTTGGGCAGGGCGTCTCTATTTATACGCCATCCGTCAGACTGCTGTGCCCTTGGGATGGTTTGGCTCGAACGCGGTTCTCTAGAATGCTTAACTGATGTTCGTTTCTCAACGGATAACCTGTTCGACACATACAGTACTTGAGTCACCTAGACCACCGACGAATACGCTTCACGACCTGCTCATTCTGGACCCAGTCTGTCCTATGCCCGTTAGATCCGTACTTGTGCCATCGGTTGCGTCTGCAAAATCTCAGATGATCACACTCGGTGCTCGTATTAAGGCTGCCATGTCTGGTTTTCTTCGGGCGGAGAGTTGTCTAATTCGTTGGTCTTCATCGGCTTACTTTCTGTCGCACAGGAGTCGAGTCACAATTGCTAAGAGTCAGGCCAGATGCCTTGAGCGTGTTAATGTAAGTAACGATTATAACGTTCGATTTGCGAGGTGGACTGCAATCTCAACGCGTGTCTGCAAACAGCTAATTAGCTGCGTACAAACAAAATAGAAAACAAAATAGTCTCTCGAGATATTTCAACCGAGGCTTCTCGGACCTGTGAACCCCGAACTTAATCCCTCGCCCTCCGCAATATAGCTATCTATCCTAAGCCGGGTTGGTCTCCATAGCTCACGCGCGGCGATCGAGTACCTAAATGCGGGGAAGCAAGGTAATTAAGTACCTGGTCAGTTGGTTGAATCGTCAGCATAACATCAGCTTTGTCTCGCGACTCTTGATCTAACCGAGGTGTCGCTGCGCCGGTGGTTATAAAGAATTCGGAACTAACCGTGCCATTCTACTAAACATAATTATTATCTTCTATCGCATTCCCTCCATACAGTATATCGTAGACTCAACTTGACTCTATTGTTCAAAAAATGACATCTCAACCAGCATACCTTGACATTGCCAAGCGAAAGCAAGCCGAACAACAGTCGAGAATCCCCAAAGAGTGGAAGCTCAAATCCCTCCTAGACGACAATATCACCGATGTACGATATATCGCTAAAGAGTGCGGTATACTCTCCACCCGAGAAATCGAAATTACAGAAATATACGATGCCGTCGAATTAGCCGAGAAGATTCGAAAGCGAATTTATTCTTGTCACGAAGTCACACTCGCATTTTGCAAACGTGCGGCTATCGCCCAACAACTTGTGAGTTTGCATTCGAAATCCATTCGATACCTCTATATATATTATATAGGTGCAAGCTGGGGACTGATATTTTCCATAGCTAAACTGCTTGACCGAAATTTTCTTCGATAGAGCACTCGAACGTGCAAAAGAACTAGACAAACACCTTGAAGAGAAGGGTATTCCGCTCGGTCCGTTCCACGGAGTTCCAATCTCCCTCAAAGACTCCTTCAATTACGCAGGATACGATTCTAGCGCAGGATTAGCGGCACTATGTTTCCGTCCGGCTACAGAGAGTTCATCCATCGTAACAGCTCTAGAAAGCGCCGGTGCAGTATTTTACTGCAAAACAAACATCCCACAGACTCTCATGTCTTTAGACTCCGTTAACCACATCTGGGGACGGACGTTGAATCCACTAAACCGTAAACTCACGGCTGGTGGCTCCAGCGGTGGAGAAGGTGCTTTGATAGGGTTTCGTGGTAGCTTACTCGGAATTGTCAGTAGCGTTTCGTTTCTTTATACGATGTGAGCATGGATCGACTGATGTGACTCATATGATAGGGAAGTGATGTAGGCGGCAGCATCAGAGTACCAGCCATGTGTAACGGTTTATACGGCGTCAAACCAACCTCACACCGCTACAACTCACATGTTGGAACTGAGTTCATACAGCCGGGAAGTTTTGGAATCGGACTTTCGTTCTCTACCGGTCCTATCGCAACATCCTTACGATCATGCGAGCTATTGATGAAAGTAGTCTCAGATGCGGAATTATGGGATATCGAACCGCAAACTACCTTTGCGCCGTGGAGAACAATCTCGCCCACCCCAAGACCGATGAAATTTTTAGTCTTAATGACAGACTTGGTCACTACTCCGCTGCCGCCCGTACAACGGGTTTTAAAAGAAACAGCCGCTCAACTACAATCCAGAGGCCACAAAGTTGTCGTATTAGATAATCCTCCACAATACATCAAACAACTTCACGGCCTCTCCAACAAGATTCTGAGTATCGAAGGTGGTACTTGGGCCTCCGACCTGCTCGATCAAACCGGAGAACCAAAAGTGCCATGGGTCGCTTCCAGACTAGGACGCAAAGATCCGGCAACTTTGAAACAACTCTACGAGTTGAATTTCAAGAATGTGCTAGTTACAGTTCAAGTGTTAAAGTTATGGAAATCAGGTGACGGTGGAGATTTCGATGCGATAATTTGTCCAGTTGCCCCGCATCCGACTCCGCAGCCGGATGCGTGGAATGGTGCGGGCTATACCTCTATGTTCAATCTGTTAGATTGGCCGAGTGGGGTTATTCCCGCCAGAAACGTTACTAGAGAGGATCTGGAAGCGCCGTTGGGGGTTGAGACGGGGACAACTTGGGATAAAATCAATCGAACGAAACTATGTAAGTTGTAGTCTTATATCTTTATGATATAGTTTTTTCTTATATTAATTTGTGCTATAGGGGAGAAAAAAGACGACTATTTGGGAAGTCCACTCTCGCTGCAGGTTGTGGGAAAGAAGATGCGGGAAGAGGAGTTGTTGGTGGCAATGCAGGTAGTTGATGAGCTGATATCTAGTACAAGATGTGCAACTATCAGAGATCACAAACTTTAATGATATTTTGTTACTTTAATTGTATCAATACTTATGTATCTGAGTAATACAATTTTTGTAATGACACTGCAGTTCTTTCTCTGTTGGCAATATACGCTACGCTCACAACGCATGCATCTGTTGTATTTCGTATTGCATTGCATGAACAAACTTACACACAAGAGGTATAAAGTGTTCAGTAAACCACAAAGATAGAACCCACAAAATTAATCAATTTATCATTTCCTCACTTGAGTACTTTACATCCAAGTTTATACAAACGAGTTTCAGTAAGCTTTATAGGGGTTTCGGGAAGAGAGCACCACGTCCAGAGAGGTGAGTCAGCTGCCGCCAAAAGAGGAAGCAAATTTAAAAAACAAGAAATTGAAAATGCTCAGCCTCGAGACCAAAGCGGACAACTACTTACTTACACATACAAGCGGGGATAGAGAAAAGGGAATTTTGTTGTGCAAATGTGGGACGCGGGGTAGATATCGCCATCATCGCCACTGTCGCAGCGACAGCTCTAGCTTCGAATCCCTTGCGCAGCTTTAAAGCTTTCTCTCTCCTCGATGAAGTTTAACTAGAATTCCTTGCAGCCCTCGTATTTCATCAGCATGGTTAATATTAACCGCGAGGGCTTTACACTGCTCACCCCTCAGGAAGATGGCGCCAGCTCACCTGCCGGCACTCTCCTAAAGTATGCACCCTGCTCTACTAGTAGTATCCTGTAGTGCCAACCCCTTGGGTTTGATTCCTAAAGCTAACCCCCAAATAGCATCGTGTTCATCCATGGACTTCGAGGACACCCTCGAAACACCTGGACGGCATGCGCTGACTTGCTAGATGCTGCAGGAGAGGCCGTAAGCCCCGGTGCCAGTGAACGGCAGATGAATCGGATATCCCTATTCTGGCGGCGAAAGAATAAAACCGATCCGACGGGCGTCGAAACGTTAAAACCCCCCGCATCATCAGAAGTCTTCTGGCCGGAAGAGTACCTAGTACCAGATATACCACAGGCGAGAATATGGACGTACGGATACAATGCGGACGTTGTCGGGGGGCTATTCCAGTCGAACAGTAAGAATAGCATCTCACAGCACGGCAGAGACCTTGCCGTAAGGTTAGAGAGAGAAATAGAGAATGAGGTGTTTCTAGCTTCTAAACCCGCCAAGCTAGCTTTTCCACCGACTGACCGTTGTATAATTATAAGGACCCGATTATATTTGTCGCCCACAGTTTAGGCGGAATTATTCTTAAAGACGTATATATAGCTCCCTATACCAAGCCGTAAACGGACAAAGTAACTCGCTTTCTCACCAGTGTCTAGGCACTCCACCGGTCATCAAAGGAACTCCGCGAGAGGTTTAAATTTGTAATTTTCCTGGGTACACCGCACCGCGGGAGCGGGTATGCGAATTGGGGAGAGATCGCAACCAACCTGGCTCGTCTCGGTCTTCAAGACTCCAATAAGCAACTCGTGGGGACGCTACAAGTCAACAGTGAAGTGCTCAACATCATCCACGATGAATTTAAGAGTATCGTGAGCGAACACAAGATCCGAGTGCACTCTTTCCAAGAGGCGCATGGGATATCCGGTATGAAAGGTGTGCACGGAAAGGTATGTATGGATCCACTCTTCGTTGTGCCCATGTAAAACCGCAATGTCAACAAATTAATTACTTAATTACAGCGGAAGTTGATTAATGATCGCAGGTTGTCGATGATTTTTCCTCGAAACTGGACCTCCCGCGTGAGCTAGAGACTGTTGAAAGTATCGATGCGAACCATATGCAAATGGCAAGGTGTAAGAGTAGGAGTTCGCCAACCTACCGGGCCATCTCAGGCGTGCTTAAGCAGTTTTTGCGGAAGGAGTTGCTCAAAAATCAATCGACTCCAACTAGCCATGCGAAGAATCCACGTAAGCAATCAATTAACTGGGTGAAAATGAATAAATAACTGACCGTAGCTTTATTAGCACAAAATGGAGATAATTCGTCTGTTTCCCACAATGGCCGAATTCCTATTGCAGAGAGCCGCCAGCAAAAGGGCCGTCCAGAAAACGTAAACGACGACCCAGGAGATTCAGAAGATGGTCACTCTTATAGTATGTTAAAGATGGGGATATTACATCGAGCGGCTAGTATGAAAGCCAACGATTTCTTGAAGAGACTCCTTGCATCTGGGGAGGACCCGAACGCTAGAACCGAGGATGGATTCGTCCCACTCCATCTCGCAGCACTCTCAGATAACGCTGAGGGTGCCCAGCTTTTACTCGCAGCCGGGGCCGATATCAATGCTTGTGGAGGCCATGGTGTCTCACCACTATCTCTCGCCGTACAAGAAGGCTCTATCAACGTGGCAAAAGTGCTCCTCAATAGCGCACCAGACCTCGATCTTGCCAATAACTCTGGCCAATCTCCTCTTTTCGCAGCAGCGATCAGCGGGTATATCGAACTTTTCAAACTGCTACTAGATGCAGGTGCAAACGTTCGTCTGCAAACCAAACAAAAATGGACGGTTCTGCATCTTAGCGCTATCCACGGCCAGGTTGAAATTGTGAACGAGATTCTCCGCCGCTATCCCGGCGATAAACAATTACTCGAGGCTGAATCCGTTACAGGCGTTCGACCCCTTCTGGGCGCATGTGCGAAGGGCCAGTACGAGATTGTGAGGCTCTTGCTCGACGCTGGGTCGGATATCAATGCCAGAGACCATAACGACCTCACAGCCCTCCGGCAAGCCGTACAAAACTCAGACTTGAATATCACCAAGTTGTTACTGGAAAGAGGGGCGCGTACGGATATCATGTCGATTAATGGGATTCCGCTGTTGCACACGGCCTTGCTGCTTGGTAACGCTGAGATGGCAGACATGCTGGTAGCGCATGGTGCAAGTTGATATAGTCCATATAACGTTAAATCCCTCAGACTTATACACACCAAGTAGTTATGATATAACAGGATTTATATCAAAGTAAAGAAAAGGAAAGCTCGTGTCAGAGAGTCGGTTGTTAAAGCGGTATATTTTGTTTATCCAAGTATATATTCACTGGGCTACGAGACTACATTCAGCGATAATTTGGGCCATGAGGTTGGTTTTAATTTTTCTTGCATGCATTTAAATAGCATCGGGCGCCAGTTATATTTCCTAGTATCATGTATATTGGAGTGAATTTCATTGAATGTTATAATAATAATAATATCCTAAATCCTCATTTAAACGAAATTCACCATCCATCCGTCACTATAGACACGCGCGGAAGCCCAAAAAATCCCCAACAAATCGCTCTCCATCCTCATGAAAATACTTGAAAAATCACAATAAATCGAAATACTCAGCGAGGTGACTAAAAAATCAACCGCCCCAAAAACAAAAACTACAAAACTCAAACAACAATACATACAAATTACGCTTTTCATTTTATTTATCCTTCCCAAGGATATCATCATCCGAACTAGCGGCTTGTATCCCGCCAATATTCACACCATCAACAATATTCCCTTTCGCGCCGAGCATCTTATGCTCGATATTGATCTTAGGTCCATGGAACCAATTCTTCGCATCAATATACCACCAAATTATAATGGCGATCATTGGACCGCCGTACACGAGACACGTCCAGTTCTATAATCAAGAACATTAGCATACAAATCTTTCAATAGCTAAGATAAATCAGCTTGGAAACTTTAAAAACATACCATAGAAGCAGCATCCAAATCAGCGCCGGTATTCTGCGGCAGACACAGAATCGGCACCATTAGCGCAACAAACCCACACGCAGCCCAACCGATAGGCTTGCTGAACTTTCCGAGATGCCATGGTCCCCGTCTGAACCGATCACCGACAAAGAACACCCGGATGAAAATTGGAATAGTAAACGCAACGAAAGCGGCAATGGCACCGACGGAGAAGATGGCACCGATGGCGATATCACCAGCAAAGATGAGCAAGAGCAGCAAGATTCCGATCACGCAGTTGAACCATACCGCCATAACCGGCGTTTTGGTGACCGGGTGCACTCTCTTCCAGTACTTGGAGAGCGGGAAACAATCGTCACGAGCGTACGCATACGTCACACGAGACGCGGCAACCATACAACCTTGACCCATAGAAAAGGCACAGACGACCGTGAGAGCGATGATGGCAACAGATGTCTTGTACGGGAGAACTTGTAAACAGTACGCAGCCCAGGGTTGACCGAGACTGGAGTCGAGGACGGCACCGATGTCGATCACGGTGTATGCGACGACGAGCTGGAGGAACCAACCCATAACGCCACCGATACCCGAAGTCAAAACGATGGCACGGGGAGAGGCGATGTTTGCGTTGGAGCATTCTTCGGCCAAATGGAAGGGAGAGTCGTAGCCGGACATGGTCCAGATGACGCTGATGAATGACATGAGCACGGCGATTCCATCGGGGTAGGATGTCATGTTGGAGATGTCGCCCCAGACGCTGCTGCTCGGGTTGAACCTTGGACTCGTTCTGTTCGTGCCAGCTGGGATGGCGATGATGACAACCACTAGTGCGATAATGTTGATGATGGTACCAACGGAGTTGAACCGTGCGATCCAGAGCGTCGGCATGGACGAGATGAAACCGTGGATTATCATGAGGAGGGTCGACAGAAGGAAGGTCTGGTAATTGGTTGGGATGTAGTCCGGGTTAGCCATCGAACCGAGAGCTAATATCATGGCAGCCATGGCGTAGTCGACGGATGGCGCAGCGGTGACCTGGACGATCCAGTTACTCCAGCCTGTACACCACGCAGCGAATGGACCCCATCCCTCCGGTGCGAGTACTGCAGCAGCGTAATAGAGACCACCGGATGTGGGCATAGAGCTACAGAGTTCAGCCATGGACATGGCGACACATTGGATGAAAACCATGGCGATAATCCAACCCCACACCATGCCCGCCGTCCCAGCGTAGCCCATACCATAGTAAAGGGTACTAGCGAAAGAAGGTAGAAGACCTATCGCGAGAGTCAGTTTGTCTGTCCGTATATTTCGCCTATCTGCGACTACTCAATTATGTATTGCTCGCCGAATTACGTACCTAAGACTGCGAACGAGACGCAGAAAGTCGTCCATAAGCTGAACTCACGCCTGTTGAGGAAGGTAACGTTAAAATGGGCTCTTTCGATCAAAATTGTATGCTCGGGCCAACTTACTTGAATTCTTGCTTGTAACCAAGGGCGAAGAGTGCCTCTTCATCGGCAGACATGAAATGGTCGGCAGCGGGTAGTTCGCCTGGTTTGACGACCGACGACACCATGGCCGATGGCCGTCGAGCTCTCTCTTCAGGCATTTTTGTGAAAAAATAATGTCAGAGGGATCCCAAAGGGCTATCGGAGACTCGGATTTCTCAGAACCCTCCTGAGAATTGGGGCGAAATTCTCGATGGTATATACCGGTACTGACGTTAAAATTCCCCTCAAACTTTCGTAAATGGAAGGAATGTGTTGTCGGCTGTTGTTATCGTCCAAAGACTACCGCTCACGGAATAGCGCCGAATTCGATTCGAATATTCCCAGTTGCTGTAGTCTCGATCGAATGGGACCCACTCGCAGCAATAAAATAATGTCAAATGGTCGGATGATGTCGTCGCTGGTTCGTCTTTAAATAAAAAAGGGTCGCGAACCAGGTAATAATTTAAAGGATAGAGAGACTCCTATCAACTATGTCTCTTAAGATCTTTTTGAAATTGGGAAACTCCAAATTGAAAAGATAAAAATTTAAAAAATTTAAAAAATTTAAAAAACAAATTCCTCCCTCTCCTTCAATTCCTTGCACCTTGCGACAGCGGCGGCTGGTAGGTTTTTAAAACAAGAAGGCCTCGAGGCTGCAGGTGCCTGCTGATCTTGGATGGGGTATCCTAACTCAGAGATAAGACTTGCCTACACGAGTCGAGTGCAGTGCAGTGTCAATGTCAATGTGTGTGGAATGGAATTCAATCCAAACCAAGACATTCCCCCCCCGTTC